>ML430547.1:0-17759 GCA_005239525.1 Nicotiana knightiana | reverse complement strand
GCACCGAATCAATAGAGGGAACCTCAACGCTGGAATCGCGCACATAAGCCAAATAAGCCAAACACCCCTTCTCGACCATTCGTCGAGCCTTCACGTACGAAATAACACTGCGGGTAGAATCACCATGAGTTCCATTCCACTCCAAATGGGGAAAATCTGGCAAGGCTAAGGTCACTGTCTTGGCATGACAATCCAAGATAGCATGATATGGGGATAACCAGTCCATCCCCAATATAACATCAAAGTCGACCATACCCAAAAGCAACAAATCTGCACGGGTCTCAAGACCCCCAATCACCACAACACAAGAACGATGGACACGATCGACCATGATAGAGTCACCCACTGGTGTAGATACATAAACAGGAACACTCAGTGGATCACTAGGCATGACCAGGGATGGTGCATAATAAGAGGACACATACGAATACGTAGACCCTGGGTCAAACAGCACTGAAGCATCTCTATCACAAACCCGAATAGTACCTGTAATAACTGCATCTGAAGACTCAGCGTCTGGCCTGGCTGGAAGAGCATAACAACGGGGCTGGGCCCCACCACCCTGAACCACATCTTTGGGACGGCCGGCTACTGGTTGGCCTCCACCTCTGGCTGCCTGAGCTCTACCTCTATGACCTCTACCTCCACCTCTAGCACCTCTACCCACCCACCTCTAGCTGGCTGGGCAGGCTATGGAACATATGCTGCCTGTAGCATGGTAGGAGAACCCTGATGCTGAGAACTACCTGATGCTCGAGGGCAAAACTTGGTAAGGTGGCCCGGATTTCCACAAGTGTAATAAGACCTCGGCTGCTGAGGGAACTGAATCTGACACTATCGACCTGAATGACCACCCCGAAAACTCTGAAACGGCAGTGGACTGTAAGGCTGCTGATCAGAATAGTGCGTGTGAGAACCATTATCACCTGAAGCACCATGGTAAACCTGGAGAGCTGACTGAAAAGGTCTGGGAGGATGACCTCTGCTTGAAGAATCCCTGCCCCCAGATGAGGCTCCACTGAAATGACCGAAATGATAGGGCCTCTTGTCAGCCCCCTGACCACCACCCTGTGACAGAATCATCTCAACCTCCTGGCCATATTGGCCGCATCCTGGAACGATATGTATGTACCTGACTCTCTAGCCATCTAAAGTCTGATAGGTCGGGCCAATCCCTCAATAAATCTCCGAACCCTCTCCTGATCAGTGGGAAGTATCATAAGAGCATGTCGGGCTAGTGTGATGAATCTGGTCTCATACTGAGTGACTAACATGGATCCCTGCTGGAGATGCTCAAACTGCCTCCGAAGATCCTCTCTCTGAGTAATGGGAAGGAACTTGCCCAGAAATACCTCTAAGAACTGAGTCCAAGTGAAAGGTATAGATCCAGCTGACCTGGCTAAGCAATAATCTCTCCACCAACTCTTGGTTGCGCCCGATAATCGAAGAGTAGCGAAGTCAACTCCATTAGACTCCACTATGCCCATATTCCGAAAAACCTCATGGCAGCTGTCCAAATAATCCTGGGGGTCCTCTGATGGTGAACCCGTAAAAGTAGCAGTGAATAACTTAGTGAACCTGTCCAGTCTCCACAGAACATCTGCTGACATAGGTGCTCCCTCTGCTACCGGTGCTGCCATACTCGACTGAGCTACTGCGGCTGGCTGAGGTGCCGGAGTCTGAAACTGTGGAGCTAGCTGCTCTGGTACGCGGGCGGCGGGAGTCTAGGAACCTCCCCCATCCTAAGAGACGGCTATTGTTGTAGGAAGAAGACCCGCCTGTGCTACACTCTCCATGAGTCCGGCTAGACGGACAAGGGCGTCCTGAAGCACTGGGGTAGCTATGAACCCCTCTGGGACCTAAACTGGTCCAACTGAGACTGCTGGAACTGGGACCTCCTCGTCTGACTCGACCTGAGGGTCCTCCACTGGGGCTGCTGCTCTAGGCTGAGCCCGGCCCCGGCCTTGGCCTCTAGCACGGCCTCGTCCTCGACCTCGACCCCGAGTAGGAGCTGTAGCAGGAGTGTCAGGTTGTTGGGTGGAACTAAGTGAAGTACGCGTCCTCACCATCTGCGAGAGAATAGAATAAAAACTCAATCAGTACTCGGAATCATAGCGCATGATAGAAGGGAAAAGAAATATGAGTCATCCTAAATTTGCAGCCTCTGGGGGATAAGCACAGACGTCTCCGTACCGATCCCTCAGACTCTACCAAGTTGTCCGTGAGTTGTGAGACCTAAGTAACCTAGTGATCTGATACCAACTTGTCACGCCCCGAAATCCCTCCATCGGGCCGTGATGGCGTCTTAACGTTGAACCCGCTAGACAAGCCAACGTACATAAACAAACTAGCAATTTAACAAAAATTTAATAGGGTAAACTAAACGGAACACTATTAATCAGCGGAATTTAAATACAGTCATAGCTAAGTAAGGATAACATAATACAACAACGCGTAAATTTCCCAAAACCTGGAGTCACAAACTCACGAACTGCCTAGGAGTGCTAAATACAAGTCTGAAAGGAAATAAATGTCTGCCTTTGAAACTAAAGGAAAAACAAGACAGAATCGAAGACAAGGGGATAGAAGAGACGCCAAGGCCCACGAACGCCAGCGGGTTTACCTTGAACCTCTATGATGAACTGGAAGACACTCCCACTAATGATGTCCTCCGGGTCCGGCTGCGTAATCTACACAACATAAAAGAAGTGCAGGTGTAGCATCAGTACAACCGACCCCATGTACTGAGTAAGTGCCTGGTCTAACCTCGGCGAAGTAGTGACAAGGCTAGAGCCAGACTACCAAATAAACCTGTGCAGTTCAGATAAATATATATACATATATACAACGAATAGGAAATGTAGGGAGAAATCAATTAACAAAGGAAGGGAAACATGCTCTGGGCAGATGACAATTTCATATAAGAAATCTTAATAGGGAAAGGAACAACAAGCCAGCATATCAATAAGGACAAGAAAACACAAACTCGCACGGCATCACCCTTCGTGCTTTTACTCTCGTCCTCACTATGCAATGTATGATATAATCAATGTAAATCATGGCACGGCATCATCTTTCGTGCTTTTACTCTAAGCCTCACTATGCAATGTGTAATATAATCAATGTAAATTATGGCACGGCATCACCCTTCGTGCTTTTACTCTCATCCTCACTATGCAATATGTAATATAATCAAAGTAAATCATGGCACGGCATCACCCTTCGTGCTTTTACTCTCATCCTCACTATGCAATGTATAATGTAATCAATGAATATCGGTACGGAATGGTACATCATACGGCACGGCACCACCCTTCGTGCTTTACTCTCTTTCCTCACAGTGCACGGCATCACCCTTTGTGATTTATCACTCATCCTTACCCAAACAACAATCACAAACAGGGGCAAGCGAGTAAACAGAATAGAAATAGGAATCCCGGCAAGGGAACATCAATTCAACAATTAAATCCCGGCAAGGGAACAATATAACAATCTCAACATCCCAACAAGGGAGACAATATCAAACAATGCACGGCATCACCCTTCGTGCTTTACTCTCATTCTCACCAAAACAAGTGCACGGCATCACCCTTCGTGCTTTACTCTCATTCTCACCAAGACAAGTGCACGGCATCACCCTTCGTGCTTTATCACTCTTCCTCACCCAAACAGCAATCACAAATAGGGGCAAGGAAGTAAACACAATAGACATAAGAATCCCAGCAAGGGAACTATAATTTAACAATTAAATCCCGGCAAGGGACAATCAATTAAAAGCAATTAAATCCCGACAAGGGAGCAATGCAATATCAAAGGCAACAATCACCCGACAAGGGTATATTTTAGTAATTCTTCCTCTTTCTTTCACTTTCATTTCCGTGATTTATTCTATCACTTGAGCCAAATGCTCCAAAGGATGTAATATCTCATGTTTCCTCATTATTCAATTCACAATTTGAGCCAATGCTCCAAAGAATGTAATATCTCATTTTCTTTTCATTATTCAATTGACATTTGCCAATGCTCCAACAGAGTGTAATATCTCATATTCTTTTCATTATTCAATTCACAATTTGAGCCAATGCTCCAACAGAGTTTACAGGATACAACTCCCTCAACATATTCTTCACAACATATAGAAATTATCAATTAAACATGGAAATTACCACAACACCAGAATATTTAAGATATGAGGACTCACGATCATGCTAGACGCCAATGTATAGATACTCGTCACCATGCCTATACATTGTACTCTACAATTATCAAGTACAAAACAAGACTCGACTCCTATTTCCTCAAGCTAAAGTTAGACCGAACACTTACTTCGGGTCCAAAGTATAGCAATCAACCTTCTAACACCGCTTTTCCTTTAGAATTTGACTGCGGAATGGTATTGTCTAGGCATAATCAACTCAAATATATCAATAAGGGTTCCAATATTCAATTACATGGCCTAATTATCCATTTCCTAGAATACTTTCAATTTTATTAAAATTCAACCCCGGGCCCCCTTGCTCGCATTCTCGAAACTTCGAAGGAAACACTCACCCAAGGCCTAAGGATCATAAATACACGATTTTTACTTGATTTCATGGCCAATTCACTGAAAATCCTAAGGTGATCAGTAGAGGCTGTACTTGTAACAAAGATTAATTAACTGGAATTTTGGATGAAACTTTCTGCCATTGTCAATGCTAGCTCAAGAGTAATAATCAACTCAAAGTATGCCTATAGATACATATAAGGCACATAAAGCATGCTCGTGAATCCTAAACTACCTGCATGGCATGATAGTAGCTACGCACGGACTCTCGTCACCTCGTGCGCACGTAGCCCCCAAAAAAGTTACACATAGCATACAAATTACCTATAGGGACATTACCCACTTACAAGGTTATAAAGGAGACTCACCTCGTGTCGAATCTATCTCTCAGACCAAGGATGCGCCCGAAACACCGAATTCTACACCCGAGGTCGTAACTAGCCAAATATGGTACGATCATATCAACTCATGCTCAAAGTAGGGAAATTATCCTAGTTATTTGATAATTCAACATTCTTGAAGAATTTCCAAAATTCAACCCCAGGACCGCACACTCGAATCCCAAAAATTCTCGAAGAAATCACTCACCCATAGCTTAAGGATCGCTAATATATGATTTCTACNGCCCCCAAAACAATTACACATAGCATACAAATCACCTATAGGGACATTTCCCTCTTACAAGGTTAGAAAGGAGACTCACCTAATGTCGAATCTATCTCTCGAACCAAGAATGCGCCCGAAACTCTGAACTCTACACCCGAGGACACGTAACTAGCCAAATATGGTACAATCATATCAATTCATGCTCAAAGTAGGGAAATTATCCTATTTATTTGATAATTCAACATTCTTGAAGAATTCCCAAAATTCAACACCGGGCCCGCATGCTCGAATCCTGAAAGTTCTCGAAGAAATCACTCACCCATAGCTTAAGGATCGCTAATATATGATTTCTACTTGAATTCATAGCAATAACTGAGTAATTCATCAAATTCTTCAAGAACCTAATTTACTACACAAATCTTGATTTTCCACTAATTTAGTAGGTAATTTAACTAATAATTCATGAAATAAAACTAACTTTAGGGTGGTATTATCTTACCTTACAGTGGTTGGTCGTGGAGTGATTTGTCCCATGCTCTCAAGGTTTTACAATGGAGGAAAAATGAGAAGAAAGTGAAGACTCCCGTATTTAATGAACACACTGCCTTCCCTACAGTGTTTCCGCACCTGCGGCTCAGGCACTGCACCTGTGAGCCAAGGCTCGCACCTCCGGAAGTGGCTAAAGAGGCTGGGGATCACACCTACGGAGGGAATCTCGCACCCGCAGATCTACTCCTGTGGACCCAGGTCCGCACCTGCGATCTTGGACCTTCTCCCCAGGGGTCACACCTGCGAGGCCTTGACCTCAAGAGCGGTCTCGCACCTGCGACCTAGGCAACCGCACCTGCGGTCACACCAGATCTGGTGCACCAGCAGCTGAAGCTGCTGATTTTTTGCCCCGTTTGGTGTCCGGGAGGCACCTGGGCCCACCCGAGCCTCCTTTCAATTATACCAACATGTCCTAAATCATATTACGGACTCGCTCGAGCCTTTGGAACACCCAAAACAACGCTAAAACTTAAAATCACTCCCCGAAACCCCTAGAATCAAACTTAAGAACTTCAAGTTCTTGAATTCAATAACAATGCGTCGGACCGGCCTATACTACTCGGAATGACTCCAAGTCATAAATGACATAACGGAACTATTCCCGATCTTGGAATTCCATTCAGACCTCGATAATGCAAAAACTCGTTCCAAACCAAATTTTAAACTTAAGGAAATTCTTATTTCTATATCGGGCGCCGAAACGCTCCCAGGTCATCGAAAACCCATTCTGAACATACGCCCAAGTCCGAAATCATCATATGAAGCTACTGGAACTGTCGGAACTCGATTCCTAGGTCGTTTACTGAAAATGCTGACCGAAGTCAAATTTGGTCAAAAGGGCCAACCTTAAGGAACCAAGTGTTCCTATAGCACTCTAAACACTTTTGAATCCCGAACCACCCGTCCCCGCAAGTCACAAATCATAAGAATCCACTATGGGAAGTCTCTTTTAGGGGAACGGGGTCCTAATACGCAAAACGACCGGTCGGGTCGTTACACTCTCCCCCTCTTAAACAAACATTTGTCCTCGAATGGGTCTAGAATCGTACCTGAAATGCTGAAAAGATGTGGATATCTACTATACATGTCCTCCTCGGACTCCCAAGTCGCCTCCTCAACTGGTTGGCCTCTCCACTGGACCTTCACGGTAGAAACCCTCTTGGATCTCATTTGGCGGTCTTGTCTATCAATAATAGAAACTGGCTCCTCCTCGTAGCCCAACTTCTCATCCAACTGAATAGTGTTGAAATCAATCACGCGCCCTCTAATCCGCATAACTCTTCTGTCTGGACTGGGCTCTGCGGAGCCTTTCCTGAATTAATTTCACCTTCTCCCAAGCATCTCTCACCAGATCCGTGCCATATAACATAGCCTCGCCAGGCTCAAACCACCCGATAGGAGAACGATACCGCCGACCATACAAAGCCTCAAATGGAGCCATCTCGATGTTGGACTGATAACTATTATTGTACGCAAACTTAACCAAGGGCAAGAACTGGTCCCACTGACCCCCAAAGTCAATCACACAAGCCCTGAGCATGTCCTGTAATGTCTAAACTATTCGCTCCGGCTGGCCATCAGTCTGAGGGTGAAACGCTGTGCTGAGATCTATCTGAGTGCCCATCCCATTGTGCAATGCTCTCCAGAAGTGCGAGGTGAACTGAGGACCTTGATCCGATATAATGGACACCGGCACACCGTGCAACCGGGCTATCTCCTGAATGTAGATCTGGGTTAGCCTCTCAGAAGTATAAGTGGTAGCCACAGGAATGAAATGCGTCGATTTGGTTAATCTATCCACAATGATCCAAACCGTGTCCACCTTCCGTAAAGTCTGAGGCAACCCAACCACGAAGTCCATAGTGATGCGTCCACTCCGGAATGGGCATCTGCTGAAACAGGACTCCTGGCCTCTGATGCTCATATTTAACCTGTTGGCAATTAAGACACCGGGCCACATACTCCACAATGTCCTCCTTCATCTACCTCCACCAGAAATGCTGCTTCAAATCACGATACATCTTCATAGCACCAGGATGAACAGAATACGAGAACTGTGTGCCTCTGCTAGAATCCTCTCCCTCGGGACATCAACATTAGGAACACATATATGACCGTAAAGTATCAGAACACCATCATCGCCCATAGTAACCTCCTTGATCCCACCTTGGACCACGGTCTCCCGAAGCTCTACTAAGCACTGATCATCAAACTGTCGAGCCTTAATCTCTCCCAATAACGAAGACTGAGCAACCACATGCGCAAGAACTCGAAGAGGCTCTGAAAGATCTAACCTCACTAGGCGATTAGCCAAGGAATGAATGTCCAAGGCTAGAGGTCTCTCCTCTGCTGCAATGAAGGCCAAGCTACCCATACTCACTGCCTTTCTGCTCAAGGCATCTACTACCATATTTGCCTTGCCCAGATGATATAGAATGGTGATGNCTTTTCCTGAATTAATTTCACCTTCTCCCAAGCATCTCTCACCAGATCCGTGCCATATAACATAGCCTCGCCAGGCTCAAACCACCCGATAGGAGAACGATACCGCCGACCATACAAAGCCTCAAATGGAGCCATCTCGATGTTGGACTGATAACTATTATTGTACGCAAACTTAACCAAGGTCAAGAACTGGTCCCACTGACCCCCAAAGTCAATCACACAAGCCCTGAGCATGTCCTGTAATGTCTAAACTATTTGCTCCGGCTGGCCATCAGTCTGAGGGTGAAATGCTGTGCTGAGATCTATCTGAGTGCCCATCCCACTGTGCAATGCTCTCCAGAAGTGCGAGGTGAACTGAAGACCTTGATCCGATATAATGGACACCGGCACACCGTGCAACCGGACTATCTCCTGAATGTAGATCTGGGTTAGCCTCTCAGAAGTATAAGTGGTAGCCACAGGAATGAAATGCGTCGATTTGGTTAATCTATCCACAATGATCCAAACCGCGTCCACCTTCCGTAAAGTTCGAGCCAACCCAACCACGAAGTCCATAGTGATGCGTCCACTCCGGAATGGGCATCTGCTGAAACAGGACTCCTGGCCTCTGATGCTCATATTTAACCTGCTGGCAATTAAGACACCTGGCCACATACTCCACAATGTCCTCCTTCATCCACCTCCACCAGAAATGCTGCTTCAAATCACGATACATCTTCATAGCACCAGGATGAACAGAATACCGAGAACTCTGTGCCTCTGCTAGAATCCTCTCCCTCAGGACATCAACATTAGGAACACATATATGACCGTAAATTCTCAGAACACCATCATCGCCCATAGTAACCTCCTTGATCCCACCTTGGACCACGGTCTCCCGAAGCTCTGCTAAGCACTGATCATCAAACTATCGAGCCTTAATCTCTCCCAATAACGAAGACCGAGCAACCACATGCGCAAGAACTCGAAGAGGCTCTGAAAGATCTAACCTCACTAGGCGATTAGCCAAGGAATGAATGTCCAAGGCTAGAGGTTTCTCCTCTGCTGCAATGAAGGCCAAGCTACCCATACTCACTGCCTTTCTGCTCAAGGCATCTGCTACCATATTTGCCTTGCCCAGATGATATAGAATGGTGATGTCATAGTCTTTCAACAACTCAAGCCATCTACACTGCCTCAAATTAAGATCCATCTGCTTGAATAAGTGCTGCAAACTGCGGTGGTCTGTATAAACCTCACAGGACACTCCATACAAGTAGCGCCTCCAAATCTTCAAAGCATGAAAAATCGCCACCAACTCCAAGTCATGCACAGGGTAATTCTTCTCATGAACCTTCAGCTGGCGTGAAGCATAAGCAATAATTCTCCCGTCCTGCATCAACACACATCCCAACCTAACGCGTGAAGCGTCACAATACGCAATATACATCCCAGAATTGGAAGGCAATGTCAAAGCTGGTGTTGAGGTAAATGCTGACTTGAGCTTCTGAAATCTCGTCTCACACTCGTCGGACCACTAAAACGAGACATTCTTCTGAGTCAATCTGGTCAATGGAGCTACAATAGAAGAGAATCCCTCCACAAATCGGCAGTAATAGCCTGACAGGCCCAAAAAGCTCCTGATCTCTGTAACTGAAGTAGGACGTGGCCAACTCTGAGCTACTTCAATCTTCTGTGGATCAACCTTGATACCCTCTCTGGATACCACATGCCCTAAGAACGCTATGGAATCTAACCAGAACTCACACTTGGAGAACTTAACATATAGCTTCTGTTCTCGCAAGGTTTGGAGCATAACTCTCAAATGATGCTCATGCTCACCCAAGCTCTGTGATAAATCAAGATGTCATCAATGAAGACAATGATGAAAGAATCGATATACGGCCTGAATACCCTATTCATCAAGTCCATGAATGATGCTGGGGCATTAGTCAAGCCAAAAGACATCAGCAGGAACTCATAGTGGCCATACCTAGTACGAAATGCAATCTTTGGAACATCTGAAGCCCGAGTCTTCAATTGATGATAACCCGACCTCAAATAAATCTTAGAAAACACACGAGCATCCTGCAACTGGTCAAACAAATCATTGATGTGCGACAGAGGATACTTGTTCTTAATGGTGACCTTATTCATCTGGTGGTAATCAATGCACATCCGCATAGACCCGTCCTTCTTCTTCACAAATAGAACTGGAGCACCTCATGGCGATACACTCGGCCTGATAAACCCCTTAGCCAATAACTCCTCAAGCTGCTCCATCAACTCCTTCAACTCCTTAGGAGCCATATGGTACGGAGGAATAGATACAAGCTAAGTATCTGTAGCTAACTCAATGCATAAACCAATATCTCGATCTGGAGGCATGCCTGGAAGGTCTGAAGGAAAAACATCGGCAAAATCTTGAACAACTGGCACTGAATCAATAGTCGGGGACTCGGCAGTGGTGTCCCGCACATTAGCAAGGTAAGGGAAACAACCCTTATCGACCATATGTCGAGCCTTCATGAATGAAATGACCCGGCTGGCTACACTAACTGAAGAACCTATACACTCCAGCCTAGGCGACTCGGGCATGGCTAAAGTAATTGTCTTGGCATGGAAATCAAGCACGAAATGATAAGGAGATAGCCAATCCATGCCTAGAATAACCTCAAAATCAACCATGTAGAGAAATAAAAGGTTCGCTCTGGTCTCGAACCCACAGAAGGTAATCATACAAGATTGATAAACTCGATCTACGACCATAGAATAGCCCAGAAGAGTGGACACATATATAGGAGAACCCAAAGACTCACGAGAAACATCTAGAAAATGAGCAAATAGGGCTGAAACATATGAGTAGGTGGATCCTGGATCAAGCAATACTGAAGCCTCTCTACCACATACTGAGATAATACTTGTGATCATGGTGTCTGAGGCCACTACATCTAATCTGGCCGGAATAGCATAGAATCTGGCTGGAGAACATGAAGACTAAGCCCCACCGAAGTGATCAGGAGCTGACTGACCCCCTCTTGACTGGCCTGCCCCTTTAGGATGGCCCCTGCCGACCTGTCCTTCACCTCTAGGTGACCGGACTACTGGTGGTGAGCTCATAGGCTGATAACTCTACTGCACTGTCTTGCCCCGAAACCTGGGACAAGCCCTCCTTACATGGACTAAATCCCTGCACCCGTAACATCTCACAGGTGGCATATCCTGTTGTCCCGAAGAAGAAGAATCCTGAATGGCCGGAGAGCGATGTGAACCCTCTGGCATAGCACTGAAATAAGAATTAGAGGATCTCTGGTGACTGGAGTAACCACTGGGTGAACTCTGAATAGCTGGAGGACGGTAGGAACGCTATGACATGTTGCTGAACTGAGGCCTCACTGGAACACCTCGGGGAGGTAGTGGAGGTGCTGAATATGAAGGCCTGCTTAGCTGAACACCCCCCAAACTGACCTCCACCCCTAGCTGGGGCATACCTGAAATCTCCTAGGAACCTAGCCCTCTTGTCCTGCTGACCCTGCTCCCTGCTCCTCGACCGATAGCCCTCGATCCTGCGAGCAATCTCCACTACGAGCTGATAAAGAGTACCTATCTCCACCTCTCGATCCATGGTGGATCTAATACCTGGATGCAATCCTGCTACAAACCTCCGCACTCTCTCAGCATCGGTGGGTAATATCATAACTGCATGGCATGACAGCTCTGAAAATTTGGCCTCATAATCTGTCGAGGACATCTGCCCCTGCTCTAGCCACTCAAACTAACCCTACATCTCTTCCCTCTCAGAGGGTGGAATATATATGTCCAAGAACATCTGTGTGAACTGCTACCAAGTGACGGGAGGAGAATCTGCTGGCCTGGTGAGAATATAAGACTACCACCACCTACGAGCATTGCCCTCTAGCTGAAATGTGGTGAAATCCACTCCATGGGATGCCAGGATCCTCATGTTGTGCAGTCTGTCCCTGTACCTATCAATGAAGTCCTGAGCATCCTCACCTCGATCACCCCCGAAGACTGGAGGGCGCAATCAAGTCCATCTGTCTAATCCGCAGCTGGCCTAGGNATCCACTCCATGGGATGTCAGGATCCTCATGTTGTGCAGTCTGTCCCTGTACCTATCAATGAAGTCCTGAGCATCCTCACCTCGATCACCCCTGAAGACTGGAGGGCGCAATCAAGTCCATCTGTCTAATCCGCAGCTGGACTGGACTCCGGTGCTGCTGCTACAGGCTGGATACCACCCACGGGCAGTGTACCCGGGGTATGATGTGTTGTTGCTGCCTGTCCTGCAGCCTGGGTGGTAGGGGTCTGGACTCCCCCTCCTGCCTGTGAAGTGGCAGGATCTGCTAGAAATAAACCAGCCTGGGACATGGTGTCCATGAATCTCATCATACGGCCCATAACCTCCTCGAAGCCTGGCACCTTCACGAAGTCTGTTGGAGCAGGATCTACTCGAGGCACCTCGTCCTGCTCCTCTATGATAGGGTCCTTTAGTGGTGCAACAGGAATAGCTCTGGGACGTCCTCATCTCCTACCTCGAGCTGGTGCCCTCCCCCTTCCTCTACCACGACCTCGGGCGATGGGGATAGTGTCATCTCCTATATCAGGAACATCGGATGGGCACGTCCTTACCATCTGTGGGAGAATGGAAGAATGAGTTTAAGTACATCATCGATTGCACGATAGAATATGAATAAAGAGAGGTTTCCTAATACCATATAGACTCCTGAATATAAGTACAAATGTCTCTGTATCGATCCCCAAGACTCTACTGGGTCTGCCCGTGACTCGTGAGACTTACGTCAACCTAGTGCTCTAATACCACGTTGTCACGACCCAAAATCCTAACTTAGGTCGTGATGGCGCCCAATAGCGGGGTCATGCAAGCCAACATTTAAACTACTACAGTTCCTTCACATTTGCCTTAAACATATCAATATACATACTAAGTTACAAGCTTAGATTATTAACCGATTAGGAGTAATCAACAATTTTAAACAAAACAGTTATAACGAGGTGTGAGTCCAAAATATGCATATATGTACGGACATAATCTACACGATACTACGTGTGTGACAAGAACTAGTGTCAAGAGTATCATGGGCATACTAGCTGGATATACAAAAGATAAAATATACAATCCCACTGTCTGAACTAAATAGATAGGAACATAAGCAAAAGAAACTCCATGGTGTTGCTGAGGATCGTCAAGAGAAGCAGCTCACCGTAAAGTCAGGTCCGCTACAGTTAATATCTAGCTCCGGTCTGATAACCAGATGCACCAACCTCGGAACCTTTACAGTTAAGTACAGAAGTGCAGCATGAGTACATAAATAAATATGTACCCAGTGAGTATCCCGTCTAATCTCGAAGAAGTAGTGATGGGAGGTCGACTTGGCACTCACTAAGGTCCAACAGTATAGTATAATATGGTATAATGAAGATTGTAGGCATGTAGAGCAGTAAACAACAAGTATGTAGAAATCACAGAAATCCAAGTAAGACTGAAAATAAATAACGCTTACCACTTTCTTTTCCCCAAATATCCGTAAAGCCAATATCCATGGATCAGTACCAACTAGTCATGCGCACACAGGAATAAGATAACCGGCCGGAGTCATGAGAGAGACATCTAAATACTTGTTTGGTCGTAAAGCTTCCCCCGCTCGTGAATCATACCTGCGACTCGAGTGCTGACTCATATATATGTATATACCAAATTTGCCAATAAGCCCATTAGAAGCTATACTTGTAACAGAGATTAATTAACTGGAATTTCGGATGCAACTTTCTACTATTGTCAATGCTAGCTCAAGAGTAATAATCAACTCAAAGTATGCCAAATGATACATATAAGGCACATAAAGCATGCTCGTGAATCCTAAACTACCCAACATGGCATGATAGTAGCTACGCATGGACTCTCATCACCTCGTGCGCATGTAGCCCCCAAAAAAATTACACATAGCATACAAATCACCTATAGGGACATTTCCCTCATACAAGGTTAGAAAGGAGACTCACCTAATGTCGAATCTATCTCTCGAACCAAGAATGCGCCCGAAACTCTGAACTCTACACCCGAGGACACGTAACTAGCCAAATATGGTACAATCATATCAATTCATGCTCAAAGTAGGGAAATTATCCTATTTATTCGATAATTCAACATTCTTGAAGAATTCCCAAAATTCAACCCCGGGCCCGCATGCTCGAATCCCGAAAGTTCTCGAAGAAATCACTCACCCATAGCTTAAGGATCGCTAATATATGATTTCTACTTGAATTCATAGCAATAACTGAGTAATTCATTAAATTCTTCAAGAACCTAATTTACTACCCAAATCTTGACTTTCCACTAATTTAGTAGGTAATTTAACTAATAATTCATGAAATAAAACTAACTTTAGGGTGGAATTATCTTACCTTACAGTGGTTGGTCGTGGAGTGATTTTCCCAATCTCTCAAGGTCTTACAATGGAGGAAAAATGAGAAGAAGGTGAAGACTCCCGTATTTAATGAACACACTGCCTGGCCTACAGTGTTTCTGCACCTGCGGCTCAGGGACCTCACCTGTGGTCTCGCACTTGCGAGCCAAGGCTCGCACCTGCGGAAGTGGCTAAGGAGGCTGGGGATCACACCTGCATAGGGAATCTCGCACCTGCGGATTCGCTCCTGTGAACCCAGGTCCGCACCTGTGATCTTGGACCTTCTCCCCTGGGGTCGCACCTGCGAGGCCTTGATCGCAGGAGTGGTCTCGCACCTGCAACCTGGGCAACTGCACCTGTGGTCACACCAGATCTGGCACCAGCAGTTGAAGTTGCTTGTTTTTGGCCCCATTTGGTGTTCGGGGGGCACCTGGGCCCACCCGAGCCTCGGTGCAACTATACCAACAAGTCCTAAATCTTATTACAGACTCACCCGAGCCTTTTGAACACCCAAAACAATGCTAAAACTCAAAATCACACCCCAAAATTCCTAGAATCAAACTTTAGAACTTCAAGTTCTTGAATTCTATAACAATGCGTCGGACCGGTCTATACCACTCAGAATGACATCAAATTTTGCAGGCAAGTCATAAATGACATAACAGAACTATTCCAGGTCTCAAAATTCCATTCGGACCTTGATAACGCAAAAACATGTTCCAAACCAAATTTCAAACTTATGACGGGCGTCGAAACTCACCTGGGTCATCAAAAACCCATTCCGAACACACGCCTAAGTTTGAAATCATACGAAGCTACTGGAACTGTCAGAACTCGATTTTGAGTTCGTTTACTGAAAATGTTGACCGAAGTCAAATTTGGCTAGATGGGCCAACCTTAAGGAATCAAGTGTTCCTATAGCACTCTAAACACTTCCGAATCCTGAACCACCCATCCCCGCAAGTCACAAATTATAAGAAGACGCTATGGGAACTCTAATTTAGGGGAATGGTTTCCTAATATGCAAAACGACCGGTCGGGTCGTTACAATGATCTTTTGAGTTATTACATGTACTGCTTTCATTATATTATTACAAGTTATTTTTGGCTATTGGTATTAAACTTTCATAGTTTTCCGAGCTTGTCACTACTTCAATCTAAGGTTAGGTTTGTTAATTTTTTAGTAAATGGGTTGGTTTTTCTCATACTACACTTCTTCACATTGCATGTAGATCTTGGAGTTGATGCTACTGATTATGGAAAGAGCTGCCGTTGAATACGTACATGACTTCCTGACATAGCTACCACTTGTTCTTGTTAGTTTAGATCTGAGTTATATTTATGTATATTTCAAATAGATGTTGTTAATATTATTTCGCAACATCTTCTAAAATCTAAAGTCTTAATGGCTCATGACTTGTATTACCAGTACTTGGGTTATTGTGTAAAAATTGAATTATTTTATCATTTATTTCTCATTAATCTCATTTGGAATATGTTTATTTTTAGTTAAAATTCTTGGCGGATTGAATTAGGTGCCATCACAACTAGTGCAGTTTGGGTCATGACAAGTTGGTATCAGAGCTCTTGGTTCATAAGTTCTACGAGTCATGAGTAAGTGTCTAGTAGAGTTGCGAATCGGTATGATGGCATCCATACCTATCTTCAGGAGGCTACATGGCATCTAGGATAAACTTCTTATTGCATTGATTCAGCTTGAAGCACATATTTTTGAATCCCTTCCACTCACTCGTATGCGTATGTGAGCGCTCGGTATCAGTGGTGCATCGATGGCTTGTGATTCCATGGATAAGATGCGAGATGTGTTTTTTGCATTTGGGTGATGGATCAATCTAGAGAACTTGAGGCTAGGTTTAGGCTGCAGCTTGGTCTCGATGGTTTTTGTTGTCTGAGTGTGTGATTTTGGATCTATACGTCCGGTAGTGTTCATAGAAGTAGGATTTATGGCTCGTTGAGTGGTTGGATAGCTATATGATAAATGTGAGGTGACTGTGTGATGTGTTCATATGGCTTGATATGAAGAGAAGGGTTGGTTGGGATGTGAAAAAGGACTATCAGATGCTTGATTTTCTGTCTTGTTATATTTGACAACATCGGGTTAAGATCGTGTTTAGGGATCTTTCACGTTGTCCAGTTATGGGATAAAGTAAATTCTTATGTCTTGTTGAAGAGCTTAGACTTAGGAAAGTTAAGTGATTGCATGATGGTTGTTGTCATGGTAGGGCGTAGTGAAATGCCAATTTGACGCTAAGCATGTAGGTTATCTCCTGCGGGGTGGTCTACGGATATGCGATCCTAATGATGTCGCGTGGAGAGTTTCTTTCTACCAGTGGGTTATATGTGTTGCGATTTGAGTTTGGGTTGGTTGAGAAAGTTGACTTAACTTTCATGATGCGAGCTTAGCAGATGATTTGAGGTATTTTATGGTTTTTGTAGCTTGAGCTAATGATAGATTTAGTTGAAACTCAATGTGGGATTATGGAAGTAATAAAGTATGGATATTATGAGTTATAGTATGTTTTGTTCTATTACTATGAGCCAAGTGGGGGAATCTATTATCGACGATTTGATTGCATAATTATGTATTGTATTGGTTTCGTTTGGAGGCATACTTGTGGATCGTTTATGACTTGCAAAGGTTGGTTTTCAAGATGACTTAAGTAAGGAAATTTCTGGATACATAATGCATTATACCTTATGGATATAAGGAGGTCTTGGAATGGTTTAGGTTTGTTGTTCATGATGGATGTGATGTACTAAGAAAAAGGATTCACTTGGTTTCTTGGAGGTGTGGATTACTTCTTTGNATTATAAAAGGCTAATTTCCATATCATTATTAATCCTACATTTCCATATCATTATTGATCCTACATTTTAGAATCACAAAGGTAAAAGGAACAACTTTAAATTCATATGAAGTATGTTCAGAGTGGGTATCTTGGATGTGGTATTTTGAGTGTTTAAAAGGGAATACAGTAGCTTATGGACTTTATGGCGGTGTGATTTCATGCTAGTATCTCTTGTCTTGAGATTTGGTTGAGGATCGTAGTGTTCTGGAAAGAAGAAGTTGATCACGCTCAACTATATCTAATAAAAGACTAAATGGGAGTTGCAAATATAATCCGAGGTATTATGCCCAGAGTCGATCCCACAGGGAATTTACGTAT
>ML430546.1:5818-229786 GCA_005239525.1 Nicotiana knightiana | reverse complement strand
AGGTAAGTCTCCTTTCTAACCTTGTAAGAGGGAATTTTCCCCATAGGTGAATTAAATGATTACATGTTATTGTTGTGGGGGACTACGTACGTGCGAGGTGACGAGAGCCTGTGCGTAGTGACTATTATTGTTATGTCCGGGTAGTTAGGCCCACACCATGCCATGTGAATTCCATTAACTTGAGTTATATGCTTTGTAACTTCATTGTATGCAACTTTGTTTTTAAGAAAACCGAGAATTTGATGTTTTAAAGGAATTGTTATTTGAGAAGAATTGAAAGAAAGATGTTGTGTTTGCATGAGACTGCTTCACAATTTATATCCCGCGAGTGGAGTGATTCTTTCCCCTACTCTCATGGGAGCGGGCCATATGCCACGACAGGTTGATAGATGCATCCATCGTTCGTGCCGTTCGACCCTTCGGCAGTGCACATTTATTATTATTATGTTAGCCCAGGTCAGATGTCCTTATTCCACTATGCACATGCTATTTGCCTGATATTGTTTATGACTGTTGAGCTGCGAATTATCCTGGAGGATTGAACTGAAAACTTGTAAATTGATGCTTCACTACATATTTGGATTTTATTACGGTTCGATATTTAGTTTCTCACTATCCATGCTTACTTGTTGTCCTCTTTTAAATTATCACCTAAATACACTATTTGGACCCTAGTAAGTGTCAAATCGACCTCTCGTCACTACCTCTTCGAGATTAGGCGGGATACTTACTGGGTACATATTGTTTATGTACTCATGCTACGCTCTGTACTTAATTGTACAGGTTTTGAGGCAAGTGCATCTGGGTTCCAGTCCGGGGCTCGTTCTTGAGTTTTACTGGCCGAGGCTTTATGGTGAGCTGCTCTTCTTGGCGATTTCCAGCAGCACTTTGTAGCTATTCTTTTGTTATTTTTGTCTATACTTACCCAGACAGTAGGACAAACTTTCATTCTTTTGATATTATTCTACTAGATGTCTGTAGACTTGTGACACTAGTTCCTGGCACACACACGCTAGTAGACTTTATTTTGGGATGTAATTGTCAATTATGACTTCATGATTATTTATTTTGCATAAAATTTGCCTAAGTTATCCGTTTCTACTTAATGTCTCAAAACTAAGTTAAGCAAGTGTTGAAAAATGTTTTTGGTAAACTACCTGAATCACTAGTAGATAATGGTTGGCTTGCCTGACGGCGGTGTTGGGCGCCATTGCGACCTGAGTTAGGATTTAGGTCGTGACAGAGGTTGAAGGGTAGCTCGTCGACTTTGCTCGAGAAATATC
This sequence comes from Nicotiana knightiana, assembly GCA_005239525.1. NCBI lineage: Eukaryota > Viridiplantae > Streptophyta > Magnoliopsida > Solanales > Solanaceae > Nicotiana > Nicotiana knightiana. Next base: position 228,503 of record ML430546.1, on the reverse strand, counting down.
AGAGCAATATGACGATCCTCCAGAAGGAGGGATGAATCTGACTGAGGGTCACCTGGTACTTTTTGCAGAAGTCCATGATAATTGGCTCGAGGGGACCCAACGTGAAAGGGTAAGTGTAAACACTCAAGAACCTTTCACGTGGGTGGTAATATCTTCCTCAGGGGCCGGTAATAATATAATTTTAGCTTCATTTATATACTTAATGTGGTTGGAAGCGTTCAAATGTTTAAGACCAATTAATTTCTTGGGAGTATTAAAAAGTAAGGTTTTATTTAGAAGCTTACACATAAACATACATGTATAGGCTCGATCCCTTGACATTTACAACAAAAATGCAGTGCTTGGCTAGTGAGACACTAAGTACTTAACGTTATGTGGTGTCACTTTAAAGAAAATATAGGTGAAATTTTGTTTTTTCATATTGCTCCTACGTATATTCTGTAAATTTTTTTGGCGAAGCGGTGTCACGTGACACCGCTTGGTATAACCTAAATCCGCTCAGGTTAGGCTAGATACTTACTGGGTACACGTTTATTTACGTACTCATGCTACAATTCTATACTAAATGTGCAGGATCTGACATGTTCAATTAGTGGTCATTTTGGTGTGCAGGCGCAACTGCTGAGGAGATTTATGGTGAGATGCATTCTAGGCTACGTACCGCAGGCCACAAAGTCTCTATCTCACCATTTACTTATTATGTATTAATTACATTCCGGACAGAGGTTGTATTATTTTTGTACTCCTTATTAAAAGCTCATGCACTTGTGACATCGAAATTTGGGGGTGTTCTAGAATTTGTTATGGATTGTTTTACACTGAATCACTTTCACTTATTATTTTAATGAAACTGTACGTAACTACGATTTATTTTAATGCACAAACATCGTTATCCAAGAAAGATTTATGATTTTAAAAATGATAAAATGAATAATTAAGTGTTGGCTTGTCTAACGACGATGTTGGGTGCCATCACATCCTATAGTGTATTTTGGGTCATGGCAGCTTGGTATCAGAGCTATAGGTTCACTTGGGTCTCACGAGTCATGAGCAAGTCTAGTAAAGCCTTGCGGAACGGTACAAAGACGTCTATACTTATCTTTGAGAGGCTATAGGTATGTTAGGATCACTTCCCTTCTTGATTCCTTATCGTGCGATTTGAATCCTTTGAGGCCTATTCCTTTATTTACTTCCTACTCAATCTTATGCAATGTGGATCGCTTGTTATCAATTGGGAATCGAGAAGTTGTGGTGGTACTATAGACGTGGTGATGTTTTTCCTTGCGTATCTGGTCAAGCTATTATCATCGCCTTCCGAAAGGATGTTCAGTCATTTCCGCTCAGTATCTGTATTTCCAATGGTTATGAGGCTATGCACAAATTTCTATGATGTTCATGCATTGTTATCGCACAGTGTTGGTGTAACGGTAATGTGCTTGTTTACATGTCGAGGCACTGAATGAGTCAAAGGAGGATTTCTCAGTTCATGGTTTAGAGGTTCGACATTTAATTCTAGCAGAGGAAAGGCAATCGACCTATCAATGTTCGGGCTTTGGTTGCTGGAGTAACAAGACTTGATACTTTCGAGCGTGGTGAGTTCTTATTTGTGATGTTGTATCGTCTTCCTTGTTTGAAATCATTAAGGCTCGCTGGTGTTATGGTCTTGTTTAATCTGCCTCCGGGGCAGTGTGTTGGGAAAAAGGGCCTGAGAAGCGGTTGTTAGAAGTGGTGGTGTACATTGGCTTCAAACTCTAATCGGGGATTTTAATGTTGATGGCTCAAGAAAGATGATCTTCTAGGAGGTTTAGAGTTGGTAGCAATTTATTAGTCCAGCTGCTACAGGTATGGATTTGATTTAAGGCAATATTTGGGCAGCGAAGGATGAGAAGGACATGGCGGGAGGTGTCACATGGTGATCTAATCACAAGTAAGTCAATTATGAACAACATAGGTTGAGAGGCCGCTTAAGAGGATGGTTTAACCAAGTGGGAGTGATAGAGTAACGTACGAATTTTGTGGTAGGATAGCCACATGCCTATGGAAAGTTTAGAGCGATTTGGGAATCATGGTGGAAAGTGGCTAGGTCTACGGATTTCATTTGGGATGGTGGCTACTGTACTGAGGAATATTGAATATGGCAGAGAGGGGTATTCTTGAAATGAAGAGGGGTGTGAAAACTTGATTATTGTTTTTGGGGATGTGATGTGACTTCGAGTTTGGAATGTATTATCCGGCTTCTAGGTGACGTCTCTGGAGAGTGAGTAGACTCTTACAGTTGGCGGGCGAGCATGGGATCAGGAGGGTTTACTAATTTCGTGGTAGTTGTACCAGTGCAACATCGTTCGAAGATGTCGGCATGGAATTCCACATGTGGGTTATCTCGTATGAGCAGGTTAACGGTTGCGTCATTTTTATGAAGTTTCTACAAAGAGTTTTACTTACTACCCAACAGAAGGTCGAATATGCGGTTGTGGCTGATAATTCGGAATGTTCATGAAACGTGAACAAGAGACTACGAGAAATTTTGTGGGTTGGCGGTGCGAGATCGTGGTGATTGAGAAAGAGGAATCCTTATGGGTCCTACATTATGTGATGGTATCTTAAAGCTAAGTGGGGGAGCCCACCGTCTATGATTAGATCGTGTGGTTGTCTGCTCGCGTGGTTTCTGATTATCCTGATTATCGGTGCATTAGAGAAGAAATTATGATTAAGAAATCAAGGGTAATTCAAGAAAAGGACTTGAAGAACGTGTGCTATATTTCGCCTTATCGGTTCATCTGTAGGTTTTGGGAACAATCAGAGTTTATGCTTCTTGTAGATATGATATACAAGGAAAGAAATTCGGCTAGTTTTTTCTTTGAGGGGGTGTTCTTGTGCTAGCAGAGCATTGGAGTGTGGTTATATTCGGGACCACGTCAGAGTGGGTGACTTTCAATAATGGTCCTAGTGGATTCAAGAATTAAAGTGCAGTGCCTAAGGATTTCAGGTCTGTTGTGTGGGTAAGGATCGAGTTTTGCAGTGGATTATGAGAGGGACTTGGAGTGCTTATCATCGGGTCTGTGGTGCAGTATTTGAGGAAAGGGAGGGATATCTTCGGGTGTATAGAAGATCTGTCAGAACAGATGTACCAGTTGAAGATGTTATTGTGCACATAAGGAGGGTAAGAGATGGTTCATGGGTATTGAGACGATGTGGTATCGTGATTCGGGTCACTCGGGATAAGTGTTGATTGAGTTTGTTATATTTTTGAATGGAGCTATTATTATTTCTAAGGCAATTCAAGAGTAAATTGGAAGGATTTGGGTCGATTAGTAATGGTTTGAATCAGTGCGATTGTGGCAATGATCAGTCCTTAGGTATGTTAAACTACACATGTGATTCGTGGCTGTACGTGCGTGCTTGACATCCACCATAATTTGATTGATTTGGAGGTATTTGACTATAATGGACTCTTATGTGTAGCTGGATCCCAGAAGAGTTATGGTGGTTTAGATCACAGTTTGAGGTTTGTATTTTCTACGGTCGCGGGAATTCATTCGCGTGTTGCAACAGTTCTTCTTAAACAAGTTAATTGAAAGGTTTCTAGCCAATGAAGTGTTTATTCTAGTGGTGGTTCAGGGGTTATGATGAATTTTTGTTCTCTCACGTAGCGACATGGTAGATGTAGGGAGCGACATGGAAAATGGAAGTTGAGGATCAAGGTTGCGGCCCGGTGTTGATAAGAAATTCACGAGATCGGATGAGTCGGAAAGGATTTAGATGTTCAGAGTAATCCAACATTATCCTAGAGTCGCTTGGGAATGGTGTCCCGTGTAAGAGGCTTTGTGTACTGATTTGCGGACTCCTAGTTGGCTTTACAAAATTAGTACGATTGGTAGTCTGGAGGTGCAGACTTTGCTACCTAGTGCGGAAGTTCGTGGGAGCGTATCCCATGGGGAATTTGGTATAAGTGTGACATGTTAGTCATTTGATTGTTAAGGATTGGAACCAAGTATGGAGATTTTTTGTACAGTCGCTAATGTGAGAATTTATGCCTAGAAGGAACTCTATTCCTTTGGTTGTGGACTGTGGGAGTTTGTCCCGGATTAGACGGCTGCTTGTGTGTGTCATGAGTAGGACCATTGTGGATCCTTGAAAGTTTGTTGGCCCAGTATGGTATGATTAGAATTGTCTTGAGTTCCGTTGGTGGGTCTAATGTGAATGTGTGCTCTACATCAGGTCAAATGTGTTCATTTAGCATACTGTTGCTTACAAAGGAGTGTTTGGGCGTTGGATGTTATTACCGTCGTCAGCTATTTCATGTAATACTATATTTTTCCACGTGGGTTGTGAGACGTCTTGATTATTCGCATATGTGTATGATTCCGTATAGTTGGTGGTGTTATATGAGTAAGATGGCTCCCGAGATGCATGTCACTTATTGCGCCATAGTCGTGCTTGGATTTTTGTAGCATATGGCGCTATGCACCTCCGCAAGGTTGTATTATGCAGCTGCGTGCTTATGAACGATATTTGGGCATTTCATAAGTATAAGCATTACCGCCACATGTACATTGTTATGAGTGGATCGGGTCTTTGGCTCGTCAATAGTCACCAATAAGCTCGTCAATAGTCAGCTTCTGTAGGTCTTTGGCTTTTGTGATCACATTAACCTTGCTCTCCTAGGAACCTGGTAGAATACTGAGTACCTTTTGCACCAGCTTGTTGGTTGGAATGATTTCACCAAATTAATGAAGGTCATTGATTATGGAAGTGAAACGGGTATGCCTCTCTTGAATAGACTCATCCTCTTTCATTTTAAGAGTTCATACGTAGTTGTAAGTGTCACGCCCCTTTTTCTCGCAAAATCGGGTTTCGACATGTGACAACTCTTTTAAGGAAGTATTAAAATAGGAGAGTCTCCATCTAACGGTTTAAGGTGTGTTAGGGAACATATTTGCATATGACTCAGGTTTGACTAGTTTGCATCACCAGAAATCGGGTAAGGGCTCAAATTTACCTCGAAGAGAAGGTGTTAGTCACTCTTAGAGGTCCACAACTGTGGGTCCCGCCCGAACTTGAATCATATGAAATAGTCAGATAAACAAAGACAGAGAAAAGCAAGAATTTTGGGAAATTTTATTATCAGAAGACATGAGTAAATACAAACACTTGATTCAAAGGTAAATGGGAATAAGATATGGGGGGGGGGGGACGGGGAGGTCCTAAGTTTTTTAGCCTAAAGGATCACCGCGTGGAACATAAATAATACTTTGTAACTCCCTCCAGATGAGGTATTACTCGTATTATTCAGCAGGCACAAACTATCATCTCCTACTACCCGATTACTATCTTTAAGTTGTTACCTAAAGTGCACTAGTTGATTCTAAATCGTGCCTTATGCGCGCACTACCCATCCCATACGTATGGTCCAGGAAGCATTGGACCTCTACTTTTGGGTGGTTCTAGAATTGACTTAGTATGCTCAAAAACTGACAAAACTAGGCAACAATTCAAAAAAATAGGACTGCATTTAAATACAGTTAAATGCTCAAGTTAGCCTCCGCAATTAGACAACAAATGCACGCGAACATATTTCTACGTTAGACATTAGGCAGTTTCAGGATCGAGGGAGATTCAAGTTGTTAAGCCCTATATACATGGCTTCTATATGATGTGATCTAGATATGCAGACAATTTCGAATGCGGAGTGCCACTTTGGACTTATGATTACTAAATTACCAGTTTATGAGTATCTGATACTGTTAAGTTGTTTATTGAGCCTATTAGTAAATCTATAGGCATGATCTCTAAGTGGTTTACACAGTAAGGGATGGTAAAAATTATTGGAAGTACTCAAAATTACTCGTGTTTCCTAATAGTCGCGTGGCTAAGCAATAAAACAGTGTTTGGGGAGTCTAGTATCAATACTTTAGAGCGAGTAATATTATTCTATATGTAGGATTTCTAAGATTGGCGATTAGAACCGATTTTCATACATTTAGCTCCTATAGTCATGTTTTCTAGGTGCAATATCAAATTAGATAGTTAAAGTCCTATATATATAATGAAGATGGTGCAGATTGAAGAGCAGCATTTATTTCCTATAGGCATGCCGTCTAGCAACACATAGTAGTAGACATAAGAATAAATAGAGCACTTATGCTTTGATAGTATATCAGTTATGTGAGTGTATGATTTCCTTAATGACATGATCTCTAATAGTGCACGAAAAGACTTGAGTGACACAGATAGCAAATAGATCACATAAATCCTATAGACATGCTTTTTACCCTTTTCACGCAAGCATTAGGATATACCCATTTCCCAATTTCCCTAACACCCCAATTGTTTATTACATACCCAATAATGAATGTAATTACAAAAGTTGTACAAGCAATAGCGGTAGGCCCAAAACAGGCCCAAAGAGATACCTACCATTGCCAGGCCTTCGACTAAACTCTTTCTCCACCAATTAGCATACCTATATCTCAACAGGGACTATATCCACCAGCATAGCCCAGAAACCATAGAGGAACTCAAACCAAACCAAACAGCCATAGATTGACCATATGATCTAGACACTGAACCACTTAAACAAATCAATTTGCACATTTATTTAGACAGTAGGGGGACATGAATGAGTGTCAAAGATAGATCATGTCTTAGTAGTCAATAGAATGGCCAAAGAACCTCAAGCCCGAGTGTGTCAGGGTTCACAAGGGTCTCAAATAGACCCTTATCAGTGCTCACACTAGGGATGTCAATAGAGAGTCTAAGTGGTCTTGACAGCCGTCCAAGAGTTATAGATTCAGAGTAGTATAGGTAACCAATGAGAGTGAAAGAATAGTGATCAAATGGTAGAGTGTGAAGAGGTGCATTTGTATTTTAGAAACAGACATCGCATCGGTGATTACACAATGAACATGCAAGCAAAGAGGATAAACAAAATTCAAAAGACAGGTTGATATCACAAGTTCTAACACTTAGCATATTGGGGCAAAGAACATGTTGTAGGAAGCAGGGGAATTATTCCTTCTGGGATTACAAAACTAATATACAAAGGTGCACTATGCCAAATGAGATAAAAATAGAGCACTAATGTGTAAATTATGCTGAACACCAGAAATTAAACAAACCAACTCACATCAGCAAACCAAAACAATGTCAAATGTTATAAGGAAACACAAGTTAAGAAGCTATTCTAAAAGGCAGAATACAGAATTAGGCAAAACTAAAGACATGCTGAGTGAGGAAAATATTCATAGGTGCAAGTCATAGCTAGAGTGAAGGTCTTAACATAGATTAGGACACATTATAGATACAAGTCAATCACTATAGAGACCCAAGACAAAGTAGAAAAGAAACTAATGCCACATAGCAAATGTAAACATTTAAAGTACCAACACATTAGGCTAAACGAACTTAAAAGAGTCTAAACTGTTCAAGTTAAGCATAAGCGTATCTCAGAGCTGGTAGTTTAGGTAAAAATCAAATGCTAAAGAGGTTTAGATCATAATACAAGTTAAAATCTAGCAGAGTCACACACGAAATAACCCCAGAACACATTATGCCATAAATTTCAGAAATATGCAACCATTAGACACATTAGCTAGGGTTTGTGAGGTGGGGGGAAGTTTTGAGAGAGTATAGAGGTGGCCAGTTGAGAAAAATGGGTTAGGGTTTAGGGTTGTGAGGTTATAAGGAGAGGTGGGGGATTATTATGGGTCGTTGATCATTTGAGATCAATGGCCAAGATCAAAAGGGAGTGGGGCGGTTCAGGAGATGGGTGTAGGATAATGGGCTGCTAGTGTTGGGCTAGGAAAGTTGGGCCAAAGATTTGAGGGGTTTGGGTCACTAGTGTGGTCCGAAAAATTGGTTTAAATTTGTGCAAGCTTTTTTAAAATAAAGAAATTAAGGAAATATTAATTAATAAAATAGCTAAATAGGTATAAAAATATTATTTAAGCAAATAAGTACTTTAAAATAATAGCTAAAGGGTGTAAACATGTAAAAAGTTATTTTAACTCTAAATAAAATAATAAATACAATTAATTGCAAAATGTAAGCTATTATTGTAAAAATATGTAATGAACATAAAAAATGCAAATGTAATTATGGAAAATGAAGTAAAATATTATAAAATATACATATGGGTGTAAATAATAAATTTGGATGATTAAGTCATCACAAAAATAATTTAAAGGATAATTACTATATATTTATATAATAATAATATAAAAAGAAATTAACTTAGAGCTTTAAAAATTATGGAAAATTATAGAAAATGTTTGTATAGGTTTGTAAACTAAATAATGATGAAAATATGCTAATTTGAAAGTATATATATGTATTTTAAAATATAAGAAAAAAATTGGGTATCAATAGTAAGCATTTCTATTTTGGACTACTTTACCTGAGTAGTTCCCTCGTGAGCCGTTTGAAGCACTTCCCAGATTTCCTTGGCAGATTCACATGCCGAGATACGATTACACTCATTTGGTCCAATACCACACAAAAGAATATTCTTTGCCTTGATGTTCTTCTCAACAACTTTTCACATCATTGTATTCTTTTCTTGTCTTTGGAACAGTCTTTGTTCCGTCTCCAACAGCCTTCATACGGACACAGGGGCCATCACAAATCACGCCCTAAAGCTCGGAGTGTTTAATCATAATGAAGTCATGCATTCCAGTTTTCCACCATCCATAATATTTTCCATTGAATCTTGGAGGTCTTGTGGTCGATTGTGAGGTTTGGTGGAGCAGCCATAATGAAGATCCTTTCTAGGTGTTAACCTTTTAGAAAGAACCTGACTCTGATATGGTTGTCCAATGCGACAGGACGAGACAAAATTATTGAGACTGGACAGGATGAGACGGACTTTGACTAGGATGGTAATGCGACGGGCCTAAACGGGGCGAGAAAAATTGGAAGACCCGATAGGCCCATCCCATCAAACTAACAAACGGGATGGGACAAGGCGGGATGGGCGGAACGTGGGACCTAAGTGGGCCTTTTAAAAAAAAGTATTATTTAATATTTAAGCATTAAATTTGACAAGGAATATTTTTCTTATAGATAGAAACAATTATTTTTTTAAAGTTAACAATTATTAAGTTTTTAAAACCTGCAACGACTTGTTTTTTTTGACTTTTTTAATAAACTTAAAATTGCAACAAATTTTTTTAGTAATTATAATAAACTTGTAATTTAATTAATATAATCTCAAGCTATAAAGTAACTAAGACAGACAATTTATAAGAAAACAAATTCAAGGCTAAAGCCTTTTATTTTATAGAAGTTTCAAATTTCACATACAAATAAAGTCTTTTAAAGAGCAACTAATCTACGCGGACACCTTCTGATAAGTGGGGTTTTGACTACTTATTAGCATCTTTTTTATTTTATTTTAGTCTGAATGTATTGATTTATGTTCTCGAAACTAATGAAAGTGTGCAAATTACAGGAATGTTGGAAATTTGGTCTCCCATGATGAATTTCGACTAAAAAAAGGAGCGTTCCGAGTCACAAGGCAAGAAAGGGAGCATAACTAAAGAAGTGCAGTCCACAGAAGAAATTGGGGACCGTAGAATTCCATCTACGACCGCAGATCAAGTGAAAGAGACCAGCAGGAATTTGGCTAATGTGCGGACCGCATATGAATTGTGCGGCCGAAAAACAAGGTCTGCACTAACAAATGATTCAAAGTTCAGAGAGTGTGCAAAAGACCAAGTTCTGAAGACTTGCTAAAGTGCGGCCGCAGAAGATGCTTCGCAGCCACAATCCAGAATTGTGCGGCACAAAAATCCAAGATCTTGGAACTGAAGAAATCTATGGACCGCACATGGAATTGTGCAGCCGTAGAACCTTCCGAGGGGCATTTTTGTCAGCGAATTTTAGGCCACTATAAATAGACGAGTTTTACTTTTTAGGTCAAGTTTTGAAGTTAGAGCTGTTGTAGCCGTTATATTTTTCCATTTTAGGAAGTTTGTGACTATTTTAGTGTTTAAACATTATATTTTATTGTTTTAATCTTAGATTATGAGTTTAATTAGCATTTCTTATTTATTTTCTTCAAAACCCGCTATGAGTAGCTAGATTTTTACTAAGGTTGGGTGTGTAAACCTTATGAGTACTTAATTTAATGCTTATTGGTCTTGATTATTTAGCTTAGTTTATGCTTCAATTTTACAATTAATGGTTGCAAACATTGATTCATTCCTTTTTAATTTGTCCCTACTTGAGAAAGAGGGACCTAGTCTAGGATAACTTGGCTAAATATAAATTGGGCTAATTAAGGGTTTGATTAACCTAATTAAAGGTTTCAAACTAGAGATAGTGAGAACCCGACTTGAGCTCATATAAACTATCTTGTTTGATACCCATTTGGACTTGAGAAAGTAAAATTGGGCAAAATCACTCTTTGACCGAGAGTTATTGAGTGGGTAACGTAGAGTTGAGAGCTACAATACACCCCAATCAACAAAACATGTATTAACGTATTTTACCCATTAGGCAAACACCTAGGTTATGGTCACATCATCTTTTTAATTATTTGGAAAAACAACCAAAAACACTGATTCGCTTCTAATTTCTTTTCTTAGCTTATAATTGCTAGAGTAAAATTAGAATTGGAAATCAAAACATTTTGTGAAAGTGCAATTTAGATATTCCTTTCGCTTTTGTCAAGTGTATGATCCTAATACCCCTAATAACTCCCTATGAAAATCAACCCTGACTCTTGTTGGGTACTATTCTTCCAACGACCGTTTCCACAAACTATTGTGTGCGGATTGGACGTGGATCAATTATTTGCGCCGTTGCCGGGGAGTTAAAATGCTGTTAGGTATATATTTAGGTTTTTTCTTGGAATATCATCTTTTCCTTCCGTGTTAATAACTTGCGTGAGAAATCTAAGGTACAACCATGGTGAAGAATGGGCTCAGAAATTAGCCTTTAGTGGATTTAATGCGAAGAACAAGAAAATAGAGGAGGTACCTCATGAGCCACAAACAAATCGGAGAGGCCGGTTACCTCATGAAAATGTCCCCGTTCCACCCCCACCTACACCATAAGCTGCTCCACACCGGATATTGCCCAACGAATGTTATTTTATTGCAATAGTCCATCCCCATATTAGGGCAGGCAACTTCCAAATAACCAAGTGATGCTCACTTTGGTTGAGAAATGGGATTTCATCACCGATGATAAACATTTGAAGGGATTTGTGGACACTTGTTGGGGGAGAAAGCAAACAAATGTCTCTGAGGATGCATTGAGGCTAAGGATTTTTCCCTTCTCTATATGGGGGAAAGCTTTAGATTGGTTGGAACGATTTCCAAACCATTCAATTCATACTTGGAATGAGTTTGAGGAAAAGTTCATTCCTAAGTTATTCTCTCCCGGACAGATGGATACACTTCGAGATGAGATATTGGCATTCAAGCAAGAGCCAAATGAACCGGTATGGTCAAGGAATGTCCCAAAAATTATATGACGGAAAACATGATTCAACAAGCCTTCTATCGTGGGATTAACACGACCAACCAATGTGTAGTGAATCAACTAGGCAGTGGGAACTTTATGCCTACTATGCGGAGGCGTGTGAGATGGAGGATACATCGTCGTTTTGGAAATCCCGGGCCAATGTTCCACAAGGTGACCCGAATATTATCCACCTTCACAAAGAATTGCAAGACCATGGGCAAGCCATTGCCGAATTGACAACCACCATGATTCAACTAGCAAAGGTCCAACTAAATCAAATGCAAACTCCGAAGAAAGTCAATGCTATGGAAGGAGTGAACATGATGGTAAACAAGAGAAGGACCAAGGGTCCACAAGTGCAAAATCGAGTGGAGAAATATGTGCAAGAAGATGGTAGTTTTGAGAAAGATGATTCCTATAATGAACAAAAAGAAGAAGTGCAATATGCGAATAATTTTCACGGGCAAAAAAATAATTTCCAAGGCCCAAGCCAACAACAATAGCGACCTCAAAACAATTAAGGCAATTGGAATTCTAACAATCAAGGAAATTGGAGTAGAGGCAACAATCAAGGGAATTGGCATAACAACAACAATCAAGAAAATTAGAGTGGAAACAACCAAGGAAATTTGGGAGGTAAAAATCAAGGCGGATGGAACAACAATCAAGGCAACCGGGGGTTGGGTTTTCAAAGTCCCCTTACGCACCAATAACCAAGAAACCCACCTCCTTATCCTTCCCATGGTTTGAGTTCTTCAAACAATGATATGGGGAGTATTGAAATATTCTCAAGAAAATGATGGAAAAGAATGCCGATTCGGATGCCCAACTTGCCTCACGCAACACATCAATCCGCAACTTAGAAATTCAAATGGGGAAAATTTCTCAAGCCTTAAATTCTCGTCCTAAGGGGGAACTACCAAGTGAAATGGTGCTAAACACAAAGGGTGGTAACAACACGAGGCATGCCATGGAGGTTATCACAAGAAGTGGACGAGGCGGGAATGCACCCATATATAGTTAAGCCAACGTGTCGATGATGATCAAGTGATGCAAGAAGTAGAGATCCCGAACAATGTGGTGCAACCTAATGATGAAGTTCGGATTGATATTGATAATAGTGTCAAAGAGACTCAAGAGGAGGTGAATCTGTCTAGGGAACACATTATTGACATACTGGAGCCGGTAGTGCAAAAGTATAAGGCACCATTGCCTAAGCCTCCACCTCCATACCCTCAAAGACTTGCCAGAAAAAATGGTGAGAATCAATTTAATAAGTTCATTCAAATGATGAGGAATCTCTCAATCAATGTTCCATTAGTTGAAGCTTTGGAACAAATATCCGTTTATGCAAAGTTTATGAAGGATCTTGTGACAAAGAAGGTGTCAATGAATTTTGAGACCATAAAAATCACTCATCAAGTGAGTGACATTGTGCATTCAATGGATCCTATGTTGGAGGATCTCGGTGCTTTCCTGATTCCTTGTACAATTGGAAGTGCCAAGTTTGCTAAAGCTCTTTGTGATCTTGGGGCAAGTATCAATTTGATGCCCTATTCAGTTTTCAAGACTTTGGGAATTGGGAAACCAAGACCCACCTCTATGAGATTACAAATTGTCGAGCGTACCATGAAGAGTCCCTTGGGAGTGAATGAATATGTTTTGGTTCGTGTTGATAAATTCATTCTTCCAGCGGATTTTGTCATTCTATATTGTGAGGTTGATTATGAAGTACCCATTATTCTTGGGAGATATTTCCTTGATACGGGTAAGGCTATTTGTGATATTGAAGCCGGAGAACTCACTTTCCGGGTTGGTGATGAAAAAGTGGTATTCCTTGTGTGTAAGTCCATGTGGCAACCAAATAGCAATGAGATGTGTTCTTTTGTGGACTTGGTGACCGATATTATTATTGATGAAACAAGTGCTACAATCAATGTTGGTGATATATTGGAGGCCGTCTTGATCAACTTTGATGATGATGAGATGGATGGATTCATGAAATATGTGAATCTTTGTACAGAATGGGGTCGTACAACTATGCACCCTAGAAATTGTCCTTGGATCTTGAAAATAAGACAACTCCTCCGATAAAGCCTTCTATTGAAGAACCTCCTACCTTGGAGTTGAAGACATTGCCTCCACATCTTCGGTATGAATTTCTTTGTTCTTGTTCTACTTTACTGTTTATTCTTTCCTCTTGTTTGACTAACGTGCATGTAGATTCCACATTGGCGGTGCTACAAAAGAGGAACAAAGCTATTGGGTGGACTGTGGCGGATATTCGGGATATAAGATTGGAGGATGGCGCCAAACCATCTATTAAACATCAAAGGAGACTCAATGACGGTATGCAAGAAGTTGTCAACAAGGAGATTATCAAGTGGTTGGGTTCCGAGGTTTTCTACCTCATCTCTGGTAGTTCATGGACTTCTACGGTTCAATGTGTCCCAAAGAAGGGGGTCTATGACGGTGGTCACCAATGATAAGAATGAGTAAATTCCTACTAGAACGGTGCCCAGTTAGAGGGTGTGTATGTACTATCTCAAGCTCAACAAAGTCACAAGGAAGGATCACTTCCACTTCCTTTCATAGATCAAATGTTCGATTGATTAGCCGGCCGTGCTTTCTATTACTTTCTTGATGGGTACTCGAGCTACAACCAAATTCTCATTGCTCTGGAAAATCAAGAGAAGACAACCTTTACATGCCCCTATGGTACTTTTTCTTTCAAGCGGATGCCATTTGGGTTGTGCAATACACCGACGACTTTTCAAAGGTGTATGACGGCTATTTTCACGGACATGGTGGAAGACTACCTTGAACTTTTCATGTATGACTTCTTGTTGGTTGGAGATTTTTTTGATGATTGTCTTTCAAATTTGGACAAAGTGTTGGCTAGATATGAAGAAACAAATTTGGTGCTCAATTGGGAGAAATGCTATTTCATGGTCGAGGAAGGTATTGTCCTTGGCCACAAAATATCAAGGAATTGAATTGACATTGAAAAGGTAAATATTGAGGTGATTTTTAAGCTTCCACCCCCAACTTAGGTGAAGGGTGTGCGGAGTTTCTTACACCACATGGGTTTTTACTAGCGCTGCATCAAAGACTTCTCTAAGGTGGTGAACCCGTTGTGCAAGCTTCTTGAGAAGGATGCTAAGTTTAACTTCAATGATTATTGCATGAGAGCTTTTGAATTGTTTAATCTCAAGTTGACAACTACTCCCATCATCACCGCTCCAAATTGGAGTATGCCCTTAGAACTGATGTGTGATCCAAGTGGAGTAGCAGTTGGGGCTGTTTTGGGGCAACACATCAACAAAAAATTTTCATTCGGTTTACTATGCTAGTAAAACCATGAATAATGCCCAAGTCAACTATTCCGTTACGAAGAAAGAGCTCCTTGTCATTGTGTTATGAAATTGAGAAGTTTCGCCCGTACATGATGGGTGCAAAAGTCATTGTCCACATGGATCATGCAGCGCTTCGTTATCTTGTAAGAAAAAGGAATCCAAAGCTTAGATGATGAAATGGGTTCTCTTGTTGAAAGAGTTTGATATTGACATCCAAGATATAAAAGTTAGTGAAAACCAAGTGACAGACCACTTGTCTAGTTTGGAAGAGGAGGGGAGGCCGCATGATGGAATTGAAATGAATGACTCTTTCCCCGATGAGAAACTCTTGGCTATTTTAGTTAAAGAGGTGCCATGGTTCCCAGATTTAGCTAAATTTCTTGTGTGTGGAATAATTCCGGATGAGTTCTCTTCAAGTCAAAGGAAGAATCTCAAATGGGATTCTCAAGATTATTGTTGGGATGAACCATACCTTTTCCGGATTTGTACGGATGGGATTATTAGAAGATGTGTACGAAAGAAGAGAAAGGTGAAATTCTTGGGGCTTGTCATTTTTCGTCATATGGTGGTCATCATGGTGGAGAAAGAACGGCGTCCAAAGTGCTTAGTTGCGGTTTGTATTGGCCTAATATTTACAAAAATGTTAGTGAGTTAGTGAAAAGATGTGATGAATGTCAACGGGCCGGTAGAATTTCGAAGAAAAATGAAATGCCTCTCACAACCATTTTGGAGATTCATATTTTCAATGTGTGGGGTAAAGACTTCATGGTCCCTTTCGTGAGTTCTTGTGGAAACACCTATATCTTGGTTGTCGTGGATTATGTGTCCAAATGGGTTCAGGCCGTTTCTTTACCCAACAATGAGGCGAGAAGTGTGGTGGCTTTCTTGAAGAAGAATATTTTCACAAGGTTTGGTACTCCACGTGCAATTATAAGCGATGAGGGGTAACATTTTTGCAACAAGTATTTCAACACTGTACTTAGCAAGTATGTTGTTACTAACAAATTCACGACTCCCTATCACCCACAAGCTAGTGGGCAAGTGGAAGTCTCCCACCGGGAGATAAAGAGTATCTTGTCCAAAACGGTGAATGCTAATCGGACGGATTGGTCCAAGAAACTTGATGATGCATTATGGGCTTATAGGACGGCTTACAAAACACTTATTGGAATGTCTCCATTCCAGTTGGTGTTTGGGAAAGCTTGTCATCTTCCGGTGGAGCTAGAGCACAAGGCCATGTGGGCTCTAAAGAAGTTGAATCTTGATTGGATGTAGCCTCTAACTTGAGGGTTTCACACTTGAATGAATTGGATGAGTTCTGGTACCATGCTTATGCGAGTTCGTCCTTGTACAAAGAAAAGATGAAATATCTTCATGTCAAATACATTTGGAACAAAAAGATCAAGGTGGGTGATCTTGTGTTGTTGTTTAACTCAAGGTTGAGGATGTTTCTCGGGAAGCTAAAATCCAAATGGAGTGGTCCTTTTGAAATTATGGGTGTGGCACCTTTTGGTGCATTAGACTTGAAGAACAAAAATAATGAAGTATGCATCTCGTGGGAAAGGTTGGAGATAGCCACGTGGTGGCAGTCATTCATCTCGCTTGAGGGTATTTTGCGTCATGCCGCGACGTTAAATCAAGTGTTTCTTGGCAGGTAACCCATGTTTCTTTTCCTTTTTTTAGTTAGGTGTTTTTTTTGTTCTAACTTGATTTGAAGTGTGCTATATGGGTGAGTGTCACTTGCAATAATTGTGGTAAAAAATATGGCTAAGTGTTCAAGAGAGTGCATGCCGTACTTTATTTGTGCGGACCGCAAATTTTCATGTGCCATAGTAGATGAGCATTGCCGCCGCATATTTATCTTGCAGACCGCAGAATTAAAATTTCAAAAATACCAACTCTCTGAAGTTTGATCTTGTCACTTTGGAGGTCGATCTGCGATCACACCCAAAAATGTGCAGACTGCACATTGGTTTCGAAGAATAATCGTCCTGGTTAAAGAGTGCGGACAACGCATGAAAATGTGCGGCCGCACTCATCTCTGATCCCTTCTCCTTTTGAATGGTATAAATAGAATAGTAAGTCTTATTTTACTCTTTTCCTTCTTTGAACAAACATTGTTGCCCAACTAAATTTTCTTGGAGATTTCAACTGTCCACATAGACAGTCACCTAGATTACTCACTCAGTTCATTCACTCTATCTGGTATACTTCAATTTCATATTAATTTTTAAGCTAGTTTAATTTGTATATATTTTTTTTTAGTTCTTTTCTATCTGTTATTAGAGTTCCATCGTGTGTCCATGTGGTGTAGATTTGAACTAGGTTAGCTTGATACATGCTCTACAGGGACTGGGTTAGTGAAATTTCATGCTTTTGCAGTGTTGTCGTGCCTATTTGTGCGAGAAATTGAAAATTCTTAGAATTAAAAAGTGTTTGTTAAGTAATTTTTTGAATTTTGCTTCCCCACTTGAATTGTGCGGTCCGTAAAAATGCATTTTTAAACACTTATGTGATGCGGGAATCTGCAGCCGCAGGTCAAATTGTGTGGACCGCAGATTTCCTCTTGTGGACCGCAGATTAGGCCTTTACCTGTGATCAGAGAGTCTTCACTTTTGAGACTCCAAGGTGCGGCCGCAAGTCAAATTGTGCAGACCGCATATTTCCTCTTGCGGCCGCAGATTGACCATTTCTCTGTCATCAGAGTTCATATTTTTGGAGATTCAAAAGTGCGGCCACAATCTCAAATGTGTGGACCGCACATCCCATCTGTAGCCGCAAAACTAAATGTGCGGACCGCAGATACCTTATCCTGCATGCATAAATCAACTGTACAACCCCATTGTGTCCTATGGTTTTTCCCTTAGCCACATGTCTCCTTGATGGTAGGCTATAATCTCGTGTTTTAGTCGCTTGTTACACTCGAATTTACTGCACATTAATAGATTTTGCGCTTTAATCGATAGTGTTTTACACTAATTATGTATTTTATGCTTTGTAGGAGGATTTCGAGCTATGTAAATGTTATGGAGCTAATTCGAGTGATTTGGAGCTTTGAAGTCAGAGTAAAAGCCTAAGGAATTCGGGATCACGTTTGGGGGTCGAGGACCAAGCTTGGATATCAAAAAGCGAGCAAAACAGAAGCCTTTGAGAAATTTCAACAGCCGCGGGGCGTGGGGCACCGCTGCTTCCCAAATTCATTCTTCTATCAAATTTCACACTCTCTAGAAATCCCCACTAGCGCCTCGCCTGATGCGTCGTCCCATGCAGTGAGGCTGTGCATTTTCTACAGAGTATTTTCCAAATTCGCATAGGAAAAGGTGTTTCGTCCGGACCCGACCCTACTTAGTATAAATACATGGAAAAATGGAATTTTTTGGAATTTTGACACAATTTAGACCTAAGGAAGTCACTCCTCACTCAAGACAAGAGTTTGGATAATTTTGTGTTTTCCTTTAACTTTAACATTGTTATGATGAATTGCTCCATATATATGGAGTAGTTCTCTTTAGGGCTTGATGGATTTGGTGTATTGATACTTGTTTGTGGATGATTAACTCTAGTTTTATGTATTGCATCATTTTGGATGTTTTAACTATTGCATCTATATTCACTTGTTCATGTAATCGTGAGAGGAATAACTTGTGATATTGTTGCATTATATATTGTTGGTTGAAGTCATTAATTCTTCTTAGCAATTTGGAGAGGCTAGTTGAATTGTTGATCAAACTTAGTTAGGAGGATAATCGTGTTACACCATGTATTTTGAATGGAACTTTTTTGTAACTTATCTTCAATAAGTATCCATAGCAAGCCCATAAAAATATTTTCAGTGGCAGTCTTATCACATCAATCTCTATCCTGTTTGATTTTCTCTATATTTACATATCAAGAATCATGTGAATACTATGCATACACATCACTAACAAATAGTGTAGACGGAATGTCATCACATGATTTAAAATATTGGTGTGACAGAACATTATTTTTGCTAACCTTTTACATGTTCTAACAACATTTCTGTTTCATATTTTAAAGTTACTCTTGAAACTTTTGATATTTTCTAGTGTACTTTTGGCATAATTGGTACAATACTATGATTTAAATTTGTAATACTTTTGAGAATTTGTTGCATACAATGATCCTAGTATTAAAATATGAGTAAAGATAACAAATGAGCGTTGCAACTATTGGTAGATTTGCAATAGATATTATGACCATTAAAAGTGGCAATATTACTTAAATCTTTCTGTATTACAACAGAATATGTCTATGCCTACTCCGTAAGTTTACCAACCTTGATACCGTAAGATATTATGCAAGTGTGGTATTTTCTTTTAAGTGGAGTGTTTTAGTAAAAGTTATATAAGTATAACTTTGGATAGTTACCATTATTACTATTTTCAGATATGGTAAATTATACACATAATATAAAAAAGTTTATGAGATTTTCTTTATTGTAAAGATATAAATTATTTTCTCACAAAAAAAGAAGGTTACCTTTTTAGCATTTTAAGAATTAAGCGTACGAAAATTTGTACTCCTGATATGAGATTAGAAAAATTAGAAGTTGAGAAAATATATATATTGATTTAATATGGTACCACATGAACATGATAGTAAGTTATATAAAGTATGTTAAAAGTGAGTAGTATTTTAGGTAAATCGAGATAATTCTTAATTGTAGGGGTAATTGGTTAATTACCGGGTAGCGGGATATTATATAATTACCTAATAAGAAGATAAAGATTAACATTTTC
This sequence comes from Nicotiana knightiana, assembly GCA_005239525.1. Taxonomy (NCBI): domain Eukaryota; kingdom Viridiplantae; phylum Streptophyta; class Magnoliopsida; order Solanales; family Solanaceae; genus Nicotiana; species Nicotiana knightiana. The sequence continues at coordinate 208,918 of ML430546.1, read as the reverse complement.
CCACCCCACTCAGCATGGCAATTCTTGGATAATGGCTCTTAGTCATTGTTAATTAGGTGGCATGGTTTGTGAGTTTTGTAGATTAGTCATCCCTAAAGAGAGAAATGATAAGAAGTGACTTAATATAGCAATATTTTACAGATTGTTAGATGTTATTACCTTTGGAAAGCCCAAAGCAGGCATAGATATAACAATATGTGTTTAGTTTAAATTGATCATTTCTTGTGGCAAACAGTCGAAATTGGCTGATGCAATCGAGATTCTAAATACCATGTAGGATCATGACGTTGTTCCAGATGTGCTAACGTATACCACAATGTTGGATGGACTTTGCAAGCTTAAAACTTCTGATGATGTGATGGAAACCCTCAAAGTCATGGTGGAAAAGGGGTGTCTCCCAAACATTATCACATATAATATTCTCATTAAGAGCGTTTGTAAATCAAGAAAGTTTATGAAAGCTTTAGAGTTACTTGAGGATATTCAAAGCAAGGGTCTTATTCCTGATACAATGAATTTGGCACTTTGATAAATGGGTTTTGTGAGAATGAATCCAGACAAACCATTCTATTTAGATATGCTTAAGGATTGTGAGCGTAGGTCACTAGTCAAGTTATTTCATCACAAAGATCCATCCTCTCCACCTCTTATAAAAATATCATACGGATTTTTTCCTACTCCAGGTATGTTAAGGTTAATCCTTCTTTCTTTTGGCATGATCCAAGTAACGATATCTAAACGTAATGTTATTCCATAAGTGGTTTCACTCTTAGCAGTTAAGGATGTCTATGTTATTCATTCCTATAAAGTGATATTCAAGCATGTCTAAGTATGATCCTAAGTCCCTATTGAGGTATATGATAGAGATGTTAATGTTTATAATATAGTGATACATGTATCTTCATGCATTTACCATCGTGCTACGGCCGGTCGGGAAGTTACCACCGGTTGGGCAGTTATGAATCATTATTTACCACCGGTTGAGCAGTCATACATATTCATTTACCACCGAGCTACGACCGGTCGGGCAGTTACTGCTGATCAGTTGAGAAATCATACATTATACGATATGAATAATAGTATCAAATAGAAGCATTATATATAAGTATAATGAGTACGCATATACGGTGGCACTTAAGAGATTCAGGTTGATTGTTATATGTGTTTAATTAATGTTGAATCATGGTTATGTTTCAGTTCTGCTTTACATACTCAGTACATTATTCGTACCGACGTCCTTTTGTTGGGCACGCTACATTCATGCCTGTAGGTATAGATAATCAGTTTGATGAGACCTCATAGTAGACGTGATTGGCATTCAGCGAAGGATCGGTAAGACTCCACCTCATTCAGAGTGTAGCCGAGTCTATGTGTCCTCGTGTCAGAGTTTTTCTATAGACTTATGGGTAGGCCGGTACTCTGTCCCATTTGATGTCAAACAATTTTAGATACTTTGTAGACAAAGGTTCATTTTGTACAGTATGTCAGAGGCCTTGACGGCCCATATGTTTTCATGTTTTAAGAATGATAGTTTATTGATACCGTGTTGCTCACTTATAGTTATACATTACGAGTCGTGGTCATGTTGGCCCGTGATAGTTACAAAGAAAGAAAAAGAGTTATAGAGTGGTTCGCTCGGGCCAGTGCGGCACCGGGTGCCAGCCACGCCTCCCTAGGTTTGGGGCGTGACAAATCGATAGAGGTTCACCTAAAGATCAATCCACTACGAATTCTTGCATATCTTCAACTGCTTAAAATTGGTTCATCTTGTGACGTTGAGACTTATTCGAGAGAGGAGTTTCTACTATTTAATTGAACTAATAACCAAGTGAATTCGAGAGACTCACTTGAACATTAGAAGTGAATTATCTAGAGTTAAATCCCAAACATTTGTCTTACGCCTATCGTATCAATCATATTGTTTCCCAATTGATATCTTCCTTTAATTATTACTTACATCAATTATCATTAGCCAATAGTTTAGACTCTTAGTTAATTTTAGTTTAAATCACATAAACCTCAACTGTTGATAATCTTGGATAGCAATCTAGCTACAAACTACAATGATACTGTTTAAATCCAATCCCCGAGGATACGATATTTTTAATTACTATATTCGACTAGCGAGCATATTTTAGTGTGTGCTTAGAACTCGTCACTCCTATATGTGTTTGAACAATGAATCACTACTAAAAATATCCTCTGCTTGATACAGATAATGGTTCGATCAAGGGGACAAGGCAAAACTTCAAAAGGGAGAGGTGAATCTTCTCGGGGTCGAGGCAAAAGTGCCTTGTCCCCTTGGTCAGCCCAAGACAATAAGAAAGAAGACAACATCTGGCAGAGGGCGAGGTGCAGACTTCTCCGAGTCTAGCTTCTACATCCCATCTAGGGAAGTGTCAGAGGGCAACTCAACCTGTGTTTAGGAGGAGCACATGATAACACAGTCAGGGCCGCAGGGGAGATGCCAGCTCAGAGATGAGACATCTTTATCTCACAGCACCTTCGAGGGGTCGAAGAGTGCTAGCCAGACTTCTAAGCCATCAACTGCACCAACCCTTGAGGCTCCTATTATACATGACATCCCTGATAATGGCAGAGGGGGTGATACTACAGCTTCAATCCTTGAAAGATCAAAGAAGAAAGAGGTTTGGGAGGACCTCTTTGTCAGCCTGGTCGCCTACACAAGTTCCGTATGTGGTGGCCAGTAAGGTCGCTAACTCTTGAGTGACAATTTCTTTTGAAGGACTTGGAGAAATATAACACGGCTATACTGATACAGTTCAGGGCACGAAAGTGGTTGATGTTGTTCACCGAGAGGGTAGAGGAAGCTAAAGAATACCTTTTCTATGAATTTTATGCTGATGTTGTTCATATCAAGAAAGGGACGAAGGTGACCAAAGTGTGTAACCTCAAGGTGAGTTTTGATCAGCATACGCTAAATGCATATTTGGTCTTTGAGGATGTTGAGGCGAAAAAATATTTGAGAAATACACACTGAAGGATGAAGTCCAACCTTGGTTGGCTGTGACTCTAACACCACTAGGGCCACCACCACCATGGATCAATAGTGGGGTTCCCATCCACCGGACCACTCTGAGTTTTGAGGCGAAGGGGTGGCAAACCTTTGTCTGCAGCAGACTGGATCCGAGCCAAAACGAGACTCACATTCCTATCCGTCGGGCAGTGCTGGTGGCTTTCATAATGGCCGGTTGTCCAATAAATTGGGTGCCAGATGTCATCCAACATTAGTGATTGCACGGCAGGATAGCTATGCCTACCCTTATCCCAACACTATCGCCAATGGAAAGGTAGAGTCGGGGGATTTTGATACCAAGGTAAAGGAAAAGAATACCTTCGATTGGTATTCTCTAATGGATGTGAGAAACCCAGAGAAGAGAGTTCAGCCTTCTACAACCACGGGCCAGTTTGATGAGCCATCAATGTAGCTTCAGAGGCAACTGATCTTTCATCGGCTTCTGTTGAGCCCTCAACCAGTGCCACTGCTATGCCTCCACCATAATCTTCAGCTCCTTCCACAGCCCCTAGAGTTTCTCTAAAGCCAGTGCTCATGCCCATAGTTCCCCTATCTGCTCTGTGAGTCTCCCAGGTATTAGGTGAGTCTCAACAATTGGATGCAAGCAACTACTTCTAAGCAGGTTGACCTGTCTAGTACTGTTGCAGCACAGTCTACTTCTCGGGCACCATAGGCTCCTTCTGACATTAATGAGACAATGAAGAAGATTTTAGAGAACCAGAAGACGATCATGGATACTTGGTACAACACGGGTCAGTGATTGAGGAGCTGGGAAAGAAAGTACATAAGATGAGGGAGTCCTAGGTGAGCCAGAAATCGCTGGACGAGCTCTGGAGGAAGGTGACTAGACTTGCTACAACTGACAACCTTCCTTTTGACATGCTACTTGACCCGCACCAGTCCACCCCAGATCCTTCAACACCATCTGCACCAGTAGCACTAGCTGGCAAGTCTGACGAGCCAGACCTTGCTTGCACCACTGCTGACGCAATGCGTGAGATTCAGTTGCCTGATCTTGAGAGCGGTGGCATTGCTGAGGACACTGAGATGTCCAAGCATCCATAGGGAGTTTTCGTCACCCTCTCCTCATTTATTCTTCTTTTTCTAAGCATTAGGGACAATGCTTACTTTTATTTGGGGGGGGGGGGTGTCAAAACCCGGAACTCCCACCTTCGGGACCATGATGGCGCCTAACATTTTACTTACTAGGCAAGCCAACGTTAGAGAATCATTAAGCCAATTTTTATTCAATTCAGTAAATAAAGTCAAATAAGTTGAAAAAAATGAAACGAGTGCGAAATAATATAAATTCCATAATATTTACTACAACCCATATCTGGAGTCACAATTCACAAACTTCTAGAATTTTCTACAAGCAAAGTTTGAAAGAAATACAATTGTTTGAATGAAAGAAACATTAAAACAGGGGAAGATAGATGGGGACTTCAAGGTCTGCGGACGTTATAGATCTACCTTGAGTCTCCAATGAACCAGTCCGGGCTGCTACGCCTCTCGATCAGCTGGGACCAATGCCAAAATCTGCACAAGAAGAGTAGAGTGTAGTATGATTACAACCGACCCCATGTACTCTGTAAGTGCTGAGCCTAACCTCGACGAAGTAGTGACAAGGCTAAGGCGGGTCACTCACACTAGAACCTATAATATATATAATAAAGACAGAAAAAGGAAATACAGAGCGAAATAAAGCAGTAAAGTGAAAATAATAGAACAACTTCAGAAGATAAACCAACGACGTTCAGAATTACCAGTCCTTAAGTTCAAAGAAAGTATTGTAAAACTAACACAGCTCAGTGAAATATAAACACATAGGTTGTTGTGGCGCGCAACCCGATCCCACCGTACATCACATAATCCTCCCTTATATATGTGTGTGTGTGTGTGTGTGTGTGTGTTGCGGCGCGCAATCCGATCCCACCATATCACAATATCAGAATCATAATTCACCCTTATTCCACCAAAACAATCCACCCTTATTACACCTGTTGCGGCGTGCAATCCGATCCCACCGTACAGTATGATACACCCTTATTTCACCTGTTGCAGCGTGCAACCCGATCCCACCATATCAATACCAAGTACTCAATGTGCACAGTAAAATTTACAATTTAAATCACGGAAAGCATTTACAATCCGTAAATACAAAACTGAACCAAATAGGAAATATTGTAAAACATGATAATCTATATAAGTAATACTACACGGCAAGACCATTCCAGAAATTTACAACTAGAAGGTGCATATAAACAAACTTGAGAAAATAGTAGGAAATCACGAAACTATGAAAATATCTAATATCATAAACAAGAGAAAACATTGATTAACCGGTAGTAGTTAGGAATGGAAACACATTTAGAGCATATAACCATTAAGACAGGAAAGGAGATAATTAAAGAACATCGGAAAACGGGGAAAGCGGATAATTCGGCGGCGCATAAACACTCGTCACCTCGCATATACGCCGCTCACATGAAATTGACATAGCACATAGTCTGAGGGTTCCTAATTCTCTCAAGTCAAGGTTAGATACAACACTTACCTCGCTCCAAAAACCACTAACTTCTCAACCACAACTTTGCATCTCAAACAAGCGTCCGAACCAATAAAATCTAGCAAATTACCAACCGAACGATTAAATTAAGCCTTAGGAACTACCCATGATTGCAAAGAATTCAATTTAGGCCATTATTGAAAAAGTTAACAAAACTCAACCGGGCCCGCTTGGTCCAATCCCGAAGTTCGGACCAAAACCCGATTACCCATTCACCCCAAGCCCAGTTATGTAATTTTTTTTTGGAATCTGACGTCAATTTGAGGTCTAAATCTCCAATTTACAAAAATCCCTAATTCTACCAAAACCCCCTAATTCCACCATAAAAACACAAGATTTTAGGTCTAAATCTTAGGAAATGTAGTGAAAGATTGAAAGAAACTAGTTTAGAATCACTTACCAATGATTTGGGGAAGAAAGATCCTTTGGAAAATCGCCTCTAGGATTTCTTGTTTGAAAATTTTGAAGAATGAGAGTCCTGTCTAAGTCAAGTTTTTATCAGCTGCAGATGTCACACTTGTGACCTGGGGTTTGCAAATGCGAAGAATCCATCACAATTCCGAATACACTCACACCTATGCAATCATTGCATTTACGATGTTTTGTTCGCTAATGCAAACATTGACCTTCCGCAATTGTGACCAAATTGATCGCAAATGCGATCAAGCCTGCCCCACCTCCACTTCGCAAATGCGAACTCTGGCCTCCCCGCAATTGCTACCTCATGATTTCAAATGAGAATTCATGTTGACTGCGGTACTCTTCCCTAATGCGAAGAATTTTCTTGAAAATGCTAGCCTGTCAGGAATTGGGAATTTTCGCAAATGCGAACACTGATTTCACAAATGCGAGATCAGAGGCCAGTTACCAGAAATTGCAGACACCAGCTGAGTTTATGTAGCCTATCTGAAACTTACCCGAGCCCACGGGGCTCTAATACAACTATGAACACAAGTATAAAAATATCTACTAACTTTCTTGCGCAATCAAATCGCAAAAATAACAACTAAAACTATGAATTGAACACCTAATCACATTTTCAAGAAAACTTTAAAACTTCTATTTTCACAACTGGACGTCCAAATCACATCTAACCAACTCTGTTTCTCACCAAATTTAATAGACAAGTGATAGATATAGTATTGAACCTATACCAGGTTTCGAAACCAAAATACGGACCCGATATCCAAAAAGTCAAACACTGGTCAAACATTTCAAATTCATTAAGACTTTAACTTTCAATTTCTACAAAGTTCAATAACTCGGGCTAGGGACTTTCGAATTCGATCTCGGACATACACCCAACTCCTAAATGACAATATGAACCCACCGGGACGTCAAAACACAAATCGGGGTCCGTTTACTCAAAATATTGACCGAAGTCAACTCAAATGGACTGCAAGGAAAAAATTTCATATTTTTCTCAATTTTTAACGTAAAAGCTTTCCGAAAAGACACCCTGACTGCGCACACAAATTGAGGAAGGCTAAAATAAGATGTTTAAGGCTTCGGAACACAGAATTGGGTTCTAAAACATAAGATGACTTATCAGGTCATTACATTCTCCACCTCTAAAATAATCGTTCGTCCTCAAACTGACATAGAAAAGTATCTGAACTAGTGAAAAGGTGGGGATATCTACCCCGCATGTACGACTCGGACTCCTAAGTAGCTGCCTCGACGGGCTGACCTCTCCACTGCACTCATACTGAAGGATAACTCTTTGACCTCAACTGACGAACCTGTCGGGTTAGAATAGTCATCGGCGCCTCCTCGTAAGTCAAATCCTTGCCCAACTACACAGAGCTGAAATCTAACACATGGGACGGATCGCTATGGTACTTCCAGAGCACGGACACATGGAACACCGGATAAACTGCTGATAACCCCGGTAGAAACGCAAGCCTATAAGCCACCTCTCCCACTCTCTCAGGAATCTCAAAAGGCCCGATATACCTAGGGCTCAACTTTCCCTTCTTTCCAAACCTCATTACACCCTTCATGGATGATACCCAGAGCAATACCCTCTCTCCAACCATGAATGCAACATCACGAACTCTACGGTCGGCATAAATCTTCTTCTTGGATTGAGCTGTGCAAAGTCGATCCTGAATAATCTTGACCTTATCCAAGATATCCTGTGCTAAGTCCATACCCAACAACCGATCCTCCCCTGGCTCGAACCATCCAACTGGCGATCGACACCGCCTACCATATAATGCCTCATAGACTTACATATGGATGCTCGACTGGTAGTTGTTATTGTAAGAAAACTTCATAAGTGGAAAGAACTAATCCCACGAAGCTCCATAGTCTATAACACATCCGCGGAGCATATCTGAATAGTACGCTCGGACTGTCCGTCCATCTGAGGATGAAATGTTGTGCTTAACTCAACTCGCGTGCCCAACTCATGTTGTACTGCTCTCCAAAAGTGTGAGGTGAACTGCGTACCTCGATCAGAAATGATAGACACGGGTACACCGTGAAGATGGAAGATCTCGCGGATATAAATCTCTGCCAACCGCTTCGAAGAATAGGTAACTGCCACATGAATGAAATGTGCTGACTTGGTCAGGCTGTCCACAATGACCCAAACTGCATCGAACCTCCTATTAGTCCGTGGGACTCCAACAACTAAATCCATAGTGATACGCTCCCACTTCCACTCCGGAATCTCTATCTTCTGAAGTAAACCACCAGGTCTCTGATGCTCATACTTTACTTACTGACAATTTAGACACTGAGCTACATAAGCAACTATATCCTTCTTCATCCTCCTCCACCAATAATGTTTCCACAAGTCCTGATACATGTTGGCGGCACTCGGATTAATAGAATATCGGGAACTGCGGGCCTCCTCAAGAATCAACTCACGAACTCCATCCATATTAGGCACACAAATACGACCCTGCATCCCTAAAACTACATCATCTCCAACAGTAAACTGCTTGACACAACCGTGTCGTACTGTGTCCCTAAGGACCAATAAATAAGGGTCGTCATACTGCCGATCTCTGATGCGCTCAAACAAGGAAGACCGAGCGACTGTACAAGCTAGAACGCGGCCGGTCTCCGAAATATCCAGCCTCATAAACTGATTTTCCAAAGTCTGAAAATCTGATACAAGCGATATCTTACCGACTGGAATGTACGCAAGGCTGCTCATACTCGCTGCCTTTCTACTCAAGGCGTCGGCCACCATATTGGCCTTCCTGAGATGATACAAGATGGTGATATCATAGTATTTCAATAGCTCTAACCACCTCATCTGCCTCAAATTAAGGTCCTTTTTCTTGAACAAATACCGAAGGCTTTGATGATCCGTGAAAACCTCACACGACAAGCCGTAAAGATAGTGCCTCCAAATTTTCAGTGCATGAACAATGGATACCAACTCTAAGTCATGGACAAGGTAATTATTCTCATGAAACTTCAATTGTCTCGATGTATATGCAATCACCCTGCCCTCCTGCATCAATATTGCACCGATCCTAACACGGGATGTATCACAATATACCATATAAGATCTTGTACCTGTAGGCAACACCAACACCAGCATTGTAGTCAAAGCAGTCTTGAGCTTCTGAAAGCTCACCTCACACTCATCTAACCATCTTAATGGGGCACCTTTTTGGGTCAACCTGGTCAACAGAGCTGCTATGGATGAAAACCCCTCCACAAATCGACGATAATAGCCCGCCAAACACAAAAAACTCCTGATCCCTGTGGCTGAAATGGGTCTAGGGCAGTTTTGAACTATCTCAATCTTCTTAGGATCTACCTGAATTCCCTCTACTGATACAACGTTCCCCAAGAAAGTGACTGAATTCAACCAAAACTTGTACTTTGAAAACTTAGCATATAATTGGTTATCCTTCAGGGTCTGAAGTACAATCTGAAGGTATTGCTCATGCTCCTCTCGACTACAGGAGTAGATCAATATATCATCAATAAACACAATCACAAAGGAGTCCAAATAAGGCTTGAACACTCAGTTCATCATATCCATAAATGTTGTTGGGGCATTTGTCAACCCAAAGGACATCACTAGAAACTCATAATGCTCATACCGAGTCCGGAATGCTATCTTAGGGACATCAAATTCCTAATCCTCAACTGATGGTAGCCAGACCTCAAATCAATCTTTGAAAACACCTTGGCACCCTGAATCTGATCAAATAAGTCATCAATCCTCGGCAATGGATACTTGTTCTAGATGGTGACTTTGTTCAACTGTTGATAATCTATGAACATCCTCATTGATCCATCCTTCTTTTTCACGAACAACACAGGTGCACCCTAGGGCAAGACACCAAGTCTAATGAAGCTCTTATTAAGCAAATCTTGCAACTGCTCCTTCAATTCTTTCAACTCTGGCGAGGCCATACGGTATGGCGGAAGAGAAATGGGTTGAGTGCCCGGAGCCAAATCAATACAGAAGTCAATATCCCTGTCGGGTGGCGTCCCCGGCAGGCCTGCAGGAAACACATCTGGAAACTCACTGACAACTGGTACTGAATCCATGGAAGGAACCTCCGCACTAGAATCACGGACATAAGCCAATTAAGCTAGATACACCTTCTCGACCATACGTCGAGCCTTCCTCCAAGAGATAACCCTACTGGTAGAATGGTCAGGAGTCCCTCTCCACTCTAATTGAGGCAACCCTGGCAAGGCTAAGGTCACTGTCTTAGAGTAACAATCCAATATAGCGTGATAAGGTGACAACCAATCCATACCCAAGATAACATCAAAATCAACCATATCAAGAAGTAGAAGATATAAATTAGTATCAAGACTCCCAATGGTGACCACACACGAACGATAAACATGGTCTACAATAATAGCATCTCTCGCAGGTGTGGACACATACACAGGAGCACTCAAAGAATCACGAGGTACAACCAAATATGAAGCAAAATGGGATGGCACGTAGGAGTAAGTAGAACCCGGATCAAATAGAACTGAACCATCTCTATTGCAAACTGAATTAATACCTGTGATAATAGCGTTAGATGACTTACCTCAGGCTTGGATGGAAAAGCATAACATCGGGGTTGGGCCCCACCACTTTGAACTACGTCCCTAGGACGACCTCTAGCTGGATGGCCTCCACCTCTAACGGCCTGACCTCCATCTCTAACAGTCTGTCCTCTACCTCTGGATGCCTGACCCCTGCCTATGGCTGGCTGAGTAGGCAGTGCAGCAACTAGTGCCGGGACCATGGCACGAGAACACTGATGTTGTGGCGCGACACCCAATAATCTCTGACATGTCATCTTGATATGCCCATAACCACCACATTCAAAACAAACATCCTAGTGTTGTGGCTGCGAAAACTGAGACTGACACGAATGGGCAAGATAACCACGATAATAACTCCGAATAGGAGGTGAACTGATAGGAGCTGGTGGTCTACTATAGGCTGGCTTCCCAGAATGAGGCACATAAGGACCACGACTCCCTGAAGCACTGTGGGATGCCTGAAGAGTTGAATGAAATGACATAAGAGGATGGACTCTACCAAAAGTACCCCTGCCTCCAGATAAGGCACCACTGAACCCACTAGAATGACGAGGTCTATTATCAGACCCCTGACCTCCCTGTGCAAGAACCATCTCCACTCGCCTGGCGACATTAGCAGCCGCCTGAAAAAAAATCTCACTCCTGGTCTCCTTATCCATCTGCAACTTGATAGGCTAATCAAGTCCCTCAATAAACCTCCTCACCCCCTCTCTCTCAGTAGGAAATAGAAGAATAGCATGACGGGCCAAATCCACAAAATAGGTCTCGTACTGAGTAGCATTCGACGATACACCTCTCTCAATGTGATAGGGAGGAACTTCTGTAGGAAGAGCTGAGAGAACTGGTCCCAAGTAAGAACAGGAAACCCAGTTTGTCTAGTCAACAAATAATCTCTCCACCATTTGTTGGCGGAACCAGTCATCAGAAATGCAGCAAAATTGACCCCATTGGTCTCCACTCTGATTGGATGAGCTGCTGGAGTCTGATATTGGGGAGCCATCTGCTTTGGAGTGTGAGTAGCAGGACTATGGGCTCCTCCTCCAGCCTGAGAAACGGTTGGTACCATGAGAAATGTGCTAGTTTGGGCCACACTCTCCATATGACCCACCAAACAGACCAAGGCATCCTGAAGCACTAGGATAGTGATGAACCCCTCCGGAACCTGAGCTGGTCCAGCAGGAACAGTCTGGGCTGGAACCTCCTCATCAAACTCTACCTGAGGCTCCGCTGTTGGTGCTGCTGCTCGAGCTAGGGGTTGAGCCCTGCCCCTGCCTCGACCTCTGGCACAACCTCTGCCTCGATCTCTACCCCTCGTAGGAGCTGCCACTAGGGGCTCTGGCTGCTGCTTAGCTGAAGATGCGGTACATGTTCTTGACATCTGCAAGAGAATAAGAGTAGAAGAGTTCAATTAGCATTGAGAGAACAACATCGTATGACAGAGAAGAATAGAACTGAAGTTTGTTCCTAAACTTCATAGCCTCTGGAAGATAAGTACAGACGTTTCCGTACCGATCCTCCACACTCTACTAAGTCTGCTCGTGAATTGTGAGACCTAGGAAACCTAGTGCTCTGATACCAATTTGTCACGACCCGGAACTCCCACCTTCAGGACCGTGATGGCACATAATATTTCACTTGCTAGGCAAGCCAACGTTAGAGAATCAATAAGCCAATTTTTATTCAATTGACTAAATATAGTCAAATAAATTGAAGCAAAACGAAACGAGTGTGGAATAATATAAATGGAAAAATATTTACTACAACCCGGATCTGAAGTCACAATTCACGAACTTCTAGGACTTTCTACAAGAAAAGTCTGAAAGAAATACAACTGTTTGAACGAAAAAAATAGTAAAAAAAGGGGAAGATAGATGGGGACTTCAAGGTCTGCGAACACCAACAAATCTACCTTGAGTCTCCAATGAACCAGTCTGAGCTGCTATGCCTCTCGATCAGCTAGGACCAATGCCAAAATCTGCACAAGAAGTGCAGAGTGTAGTATGAGTATAACTAACCCCATGTACTCTGTTGGTTCCGAGCCTAACCTCGATGAAGTAGTGACGAGGCTAAGGCGGGTAACACACACTACAACCTATACGCAATATATATAATAAAGTTAGAAAAAGAAAATACAGAGCGAAATAAAGAAGTAAAGTGAGAATAATAACTACAACTTCAGAATATAAACCAACGACGTTCAAAATTACCAACCCATAAGTTCAAAGAAAGTACCGTAAAACTAACACATCTCAGTGGAATATAAAAACATAGGTTGTTGCGGCATGCAACCCTATCCCACCGTACATCACATAATCCTCCCTTATTTCCTCATAACAACATTAACAACAATGAATATATATATGTATATATATATATATATATATATGTATATATATATATATATATATATATATATATATATATATGCGTGTGTGTGTGTGTGTGTTGCCGCGCACAACCCAATCCCACCATATCACAATATCAGAATCATAATTCACCCTTATTCCACCAAAACAATCCACCCTTATTACACATGTTGTGGCATGCAACCCGATCCCACCGTACAGTATAGATTCACCCTTATTCCACCAGATCATTTCACCCTTATTTTACCTGTAGTGGCGTGCAAGCCGATACCACCATATCAATACCAAGTACTCAATGTGCATAGTAAAATTTACAATTTAAATCACAGAAAGACTTTACAATCCATAAATACCAAACTGAACCAAATAGGAAATATTTACAATATGAGAATCTATATAAGTAATACTACACGGTGAAACCGGTCCAAAAATTTACAGCTAGAAAGTGCAGATAAACCAACTTTAGGAAATAGTAGGAGTTCACGAAACTATGAAAAGATCTAATATCATAAATAGGAGAAAACATTGATTATCCAGTATCACCTAGGCATGGAAACACATTTAGATCATATAATAACTAAGACATGCAAGGAGATAATTAAAGAAAAGCAGAAAAACAGGAAAAGCAGATAATTCGGCGGCTCATAAGCACTCGTCACCTCGCATATATACCGCTCACATGAAATTCACGTAGCACATAGTCCAAGGGTTTTTAATTCCCTCAAGTCAAGGTTAGACACAAAACTTACCTCGCTCCAAAGACCACAAAATGCTCAACCACGGCTTTGCCTCTCAAACAAGCGTCCGAATAAATAGAATCTAACAAATTACCAACCAAACGATTCAAATTAAGCCTTCGGAACTACCGATGATTATAAAAAATTCAATTTAGGCCATTATTGAAAAAGTCTACAAAACTCAACCCCGGGCCCGCTTGGTCCAATCCCGAAGTTCGGACCAAAACCCGATTACAGATTCACCCCCGAGCCCAGTTATGTAATTTGTTTTGGAATCCGATGTCAATTTGAGGTCTAAATCCCTAATTTACAAAAATCCCTAATTCAACCCAAAACCCACGATTTCACCATGAAAACACAAGATTTTAGGTCGAAATCTTAGGAAGTGTAGTGAAAGATTGAAAGAAATTAGTTTAGAATCACTTACCAATGATTTGGGGAAGAAATGTCCTTTGGAAAATCGCCTCTAGGGTTTCTTGTTTGAAAATTTTGAAAAAAGAGCAAAAATCCCATCTAAGTCAAGTTTTGATCGGCTGCAGATGTCGCATTTGCACAAATGCGAAGAATCCATCACAATTTTGAAGACTTTCACACCTCTGCAATCATCGCATTTGTGATGATTTGCTCGCAAATACAAACATTGACCTTCTGCAATTGCGACCAAATTGATCGCAAATGCGATCAAGCCTGCCCCAGCCCCACTTAGCAAACGCGAAGAATTGTTCGCAAATGCGAACTCTAGCTTCCCAGCAATTGCGACCTCATGATCGCAAATGCGAACTCGTGTTGACTCAGGTACTCGTCGCAAATGCGAGCTTGTTAGGTATTAGGAATGTTCGCAAATGTGAACACTGATCTCGCAATCAGAGGCAAGTTACCATAAATTGCAGACACCAACTAAGTTCTAAGTCCAAATTCACTGTAGCCTATCTGAAACTTAACCGAGCCCTCAGGGCTCTAAACCAACTATGCACAAAAGTCTAAAAATATCTTACGAACTTGATCGCACAGTAAAATCGCCAAAATAACACCTAGAATTACGAATTGAACACCAAATCACATGAAATTTTCAAAAAAACTTTGAAACTTCTATTTTCACAACTGGACATCCGAATCACGTCAAACCAACTCTGTTTCTCACCAAATTTGACAGACAAGTGATAGACATAGTAGTGAACCTATATAGGGTTCCAGAACCAAAATACCGACCCAATATCCAAAAAGTCAAATATTTGTCAAACGTCTCAAATTCATTAAGCCTTTAACTTTCAAATTTCTACAAAGTGCGACAACTCGGGCTAGGGACTTCCAAATTTGATTTCAGGCATACACCCATTTCCTAAATCATGATACAGACCTACCAGGACCGTTAAAGACAAATTCGGATCCGTTTGCTCAAAACATTGATGAAAGTCAACTTAAATGGACTTCAAGGCAAAATTTCATATTTTTCTCGGCTTTTAACATAAAAACTTTCCGGAAAGATGCCCGGACTATGATTGTAAATTGAGGAAGACTAAAATGAGATATTTAAAGCTTAAAACATATAATTGAGTTCTAAAATATAAGATGACTTATCGGGTCATCATTGGGGGGGAGTTTATTTGACACATTGGTACACTTTGATACATTTGGTCTGTAATAATTTGATGATACTCTTTCTCTTCTTATTTGTATTTATCTATCTTCTCTCTCTTCTCTTATGTATGTTTATCTCTCTTTAGTATCTTTTGCTTATTAACTTTTTATTTTTTTCTACATTAGCTATTGTGTTTTTAAGTAGCTTCTTTTTATGCTTTAGTAGATAATAAGCCTTTGGTTTTCTTAACGCCATAGTTCTTTCCAAAGGTATTTGTTATGTGGATGGGGTGATTCATTCCTAACGATGGATGACATGACAACCTTTTAAGGGTATGAGTCTGTTTTTGTGTTTAGGTAATAATAGTAGTAGTAATAAATAAAAATACCTAATCAAGTCATGCTCAAAGAGTTAACCATGCTTCAATTGGTACCAATACACTTAACTACGTGCTTATGATTTAAGACAAGGTTTTTGCAAGAAATAACTCTAGTTAGTGACTTTGTGACTCTTAAGTTGACTTATGCAATCATCGAGTGTTTTAATTGGACCATAGTGATCTTTAAACTTGATTGTGGTCATTGTTGGCCCTCGATTCTACCCTCTTGTGGTCATTGAGGGGTGAGATGAATTGTTGTTAGTCCAAGTATCTGTAACGACACGGTAGGTTGTTCCAAGAGTTATAGCCCCATTGCCCCATTTTTGCTTCTTTATGTGTTGTTCAGTTGTGTGGTGTCGTATCAGGTTGGTAGGTTCGGGTCCGGAGTAGTTTTGGAGTGAAATAAGACACCTAGTCTCTTATTAGGAAGCTTAAGTTGGAAAAGTCAATGGATGTTGACTTCTGAGTAAACAATATTGGATTTTGATTTTTATGGTTGGGTTAGCTTCGTTAGGTGATTTGGAACTTAAGAGTGCGTCTGGAATGTAATTTGGAGGTCCGTGGTAGAATTAGGCTTGAATTGGAAAAAATTGGAAATTTAGCAATTTTGGTCGGCAGTGGAAAATTAGGTATCGGGGTCGGAATAGAATTTTGAAAGTTGGAGTAGGTTCGTAGTGTCATTTGATGTGTGTGAAAATTTTGAGGTTATTCGGACGTGGTTTGGTAGGTTTCGGCATTGTTGGCGAATTTTGAGATTTTAGAAGTTCTTAGGTTTGAATTTGAGGATGATTTAGTGTTTTGGGTGTTCCGAAGGTTCGACTAAGTTTGTGTATTGATGTATGACTTGTTGGTATTATTGGTTGAGGTCCCGAGAGCCTCGGGTGTGTTTCAGGTGAGTAACGGATTGGATTTTAGAGGTTGAAAGTGCTGTCTTCTGGTGTATTGAAGTTCTGGTGTTTTTCGCACATGCGGATGGGGAGCCGCAGGTGTGATGGTCGCAAACGTAGAGTGAGGGTCGCAGATGCGGAAATTGGCAACTGGAGATTGAGAGCAGGTGCAAAGGTTTTTTTGCACCTGCAGGGAGAGACACAAATGCGGAAGTTAGACGAGTAAGTGGAAGTCCCAGGTGCAACCTTTGGATGCAGATGTGGTCGCGCATGTGCGAGTATGGGGCCGCAGGTGCGATATGCTTGGGCAGAGGGTATAAAAGCCATACTTCACAAATTTTAGCCCATTCTTCACCATTGTTGGCCGGTTTTGAGCTTTGGGCAGTGATTTTCAAGGGGAAATCAAGAGACATCAGTGAGGTAAGTGCTTCGGCTCTATTATGTGTGTTTATGATGAATTTTCCACTGTTTAATCATTAAATTAGTGGGAATTTGGGGTGAATTTGAAGGGGTTAGGGCTTGAGTTTTGGAGAGTTTGAGGTGAGGATTTGAGTGAACAAATAAAGTCGGATTTTGATGAATTTGATATGGTTAGACTCGGGAGTGAATGAGCTTTCTAGTTTTTCAATTTTTGCCGGGTTTCAAGACGTGGGTCCGAGGGCCGGGTTTTCGCCAATTTCGGGTTTTTGGCCTTTTTTGTAATTTTTCTTGTGGAATTCATTTCTTTAGCTTATGTTGATAGTACTGTTCTGGTTGTGGTTAGATTCGGAGCTTTTGGAGACCGAGTCGAGGGGCGAGGGAATCCCGGAGTAGGATTTTACGTTGTTAAGGTAGATAACAGTTTTAACTCTGGCTTCGAGCGTATAAACTGGGAGAATTGATATCATGTGACTATTTGGAGGTGATACCCATGCTAGGTGATGGACGTGTAGGTGTAAACCGTGAGGTATTGAGACTTAGTCAGCCTCGTGAGGCTGTGAGGCCTAATAGCCATTATCTGTGTTGATGTGTTTACATGTTTGTTAAACTTGGTTGCCTTCATGTTAGAGATCATACTTAGACTTTATTCATGGTCACATTAGTTTTACTCATCAAAGAAATTCTTGTACATGTTTACCTCAGTTTCTATTATCTTGCTGATACACTATAATACTTGATTTGGATTGCTATCCCTTATTTATTGATAACTGTGATGCTAGAGAGGTATATGACTGAGTGAGACCGAGGGCTGGTTGTGAGACATTGTACTATAGCACGTGAGTTGTCCATGCAGATCCAGATTGTAATATAGCACATGAGTTGTCCGTGCAGATCCAAATATGATATGATAGCATGTGAGTTATCCATGCAGCACGTGAGTGGTCCGTGCAGATTAGCGCTTGGGCTGTAGGAGCCCCTACGGAGTCTAAACACCCCCAGTGAGCACAAGTACCTACTGAGCATGTGCATTGAGGGCTGAGGGATTGAGTGACATTGCTATGAGGTTTCATTTATTATTATTGTTACTGCATTTACCTGCTAATTGTCTGGTAGTATTTGTTGATTCATGAAATTTACCTTTTACTCATGTTTATTCTTATTAATTGTGAAAAGTAATATTTGAATTGTTCTGCATAGCTCGTGACTACTACTCAATTCCTTAATTATTTCTGTTACTTTCTGAGTCGATTGTACTCATACTGCACCCTGCACTTTATGTGCAGATCCATGTGAGTTTGAGCCCGGGGATCGTTGAGTCCAGGCCGGCTTATCTTCGGAGACTGCAAGGTAGTTGCTTACGTTCGCAGGGCCATGTTACTCCTTCTATCTTCTACTTTTATCTTTTGGGTTGTATTGATAGTTAGACAGTGATGTATTAGTTTATGGATTTAGACGCTCATGACTTCGTGACACCCTGATGTTGGGGCTCGTTTCCATATTTCTATATTTATTTTCAGAGTTTAGCTTGGTTTATGAGAAATTCAAATATTAAAAGTGTCTTTATTAAATTCTTATAATCAAATTATTAGTAATATTTTGGGAAATAGGCTTTCCTTATATCATGATAGGCGTCATCACGACATGGTTTAGATTTGGGTCGTGTCAGTATCGGTGCGAAGGGTTTAGAACTTTCCCCGAATGTGTTTCAAGGTGAAATCCTAAGTTTTTCATGGTTTGATAAGTGATTGTAGCCTTTCCTTGACCTATTTGAGATTTCTATTGCCAACCAATGTCGTTATCCCTAGTCAATCCCTTTGAGACTCTAGCCTTTCTCATTTGATAACCATGTTATAATCCTCTACCCGTTTTATCGTGACTCTCTCTTGGCATTCGGACTTTTTTTAACACTCTTGTGAAATAAGTAGCTTAAAATATAAGTTTGGGGGAGAGATGAGGAGTTTAAAAAAGGTAACAAGGCACAAAAAAAAAGGAAATAATCTCTATGAAAGAGAAGGCAAGAAAAGAAAGAACAAAAAGAAAAATGCAAAACGTGAATAAGTGGAAGGGTTGATGTATTAAAAAAAAAGAGGTAATGATCCTAGAATGAACAATCAAAAAGGGAGAAGAAGAATGAAATGGAGAAGAAATAGTGATGTTGTAACGACCTGACCAGTCGTTTTGAGCTCTAGCATGTCGTTCAGCGGTTTGAGGTCGTGAGCAGCTTCGTTCCAAGTATTATGACTTGTAGGTGTGGTCGGAATTGAATTTCGGGAAGTTTAGAGTTAGTTTGGAAAGAAAATTCTCATTTCAGAAGTCTTAAGTTGGAGAAATTAACTAAGATTGGTATCTTGAGTAACTGACCTCCGAATCAGGATTTGAAGGTTCCAGCAGGTTCGTATGATGATTTCGAACTTGGGCGTATGTCCGGATAGGATTTTGGATAACCCAAGAGCGTTTCGGCGTATATTGTGGAAGTCAGCATTTTGAAGGAATTTCCTAAGTTTGGCTTGAAGCACATTTCAGTGATGTTGATGTCCGTTTGGGATTCCGAGTCTGGGAATAGCTTCGCATGGTGGTTCTGGAGTTGGGAGCGCGATCGGAAGTGAATTTGGATGTCCGTAGGTCATTTGGCTAAAGATAGAAATTTGAAGGTTTTTTGAGAAATCCGACCGGAAGTGGAAATTTTGATATCGGAGTCGGAATGCGATTCTGGAAGTTGGAGCAGGTCCGTAATGTCGAATATGACTGTTGTGCAAAATTTGGGGTCAATCGGACGTGATTTGATAGGTTTCGGCATCGGATGTGAAAGTTTGAAAGTTCTAAGTTCATTAGGCTTGAATCGGGTTTCGATTCGTGATTTCGATGTTGTTTGATGTGATTTCAAGGCTTGACTATGTTTGAATGAGGTATTGGGACTGGTTGGTAGTTTTGGTTGAGGTCCCGGGGGGCCTCGGGCGTGTTCCGGATGCTCAACGGGTCGATTCTTGCCTTGTGAGGATTGTTGGTTTTCTTGTGTGAGTGCAGCAGGTTTTTACTCTATGTGATCGCGTGAGTGGGTATGCGATCGCATACAAGGATTTGGGAGGCTGCTGGGATTTGGCCTATGCGATCGCGTCGTAGTGCATGCGATCGCATAGAGGAAGATTTGGAGGCCCTGGGAATTTGCTTATGCGATCGCGGGGAGTTGTTTGCGATCGAATAGAGGTAATTTGTGAAGACTGCTGGGTTAGCCTATGCGATCGTAGCGTCTTGTATGCGATCGCACAGAGGAAATTTTGGGGGCTCTTGAGATTGGCTTATGCGATCGAGTGAAGGGGAGTGCGATCGCATAGAAGGGGTCGTCTGGGCAGAATGTTTTATAACCGGGATTTTGGCTATTTCCTTCATTTGTTTCATTAAAGTGGGCGATTTTGAGGAGCTTCAAGAGGGGTTTTCCACCAAGCATCACTAGGTAAGTAATTTCTTCATGTTTTTAAGATTAATACAAGGATTATACATGAATTAGACACGGAAATTAGTAGAAAAATTGGGATTTTGGAGGAAAGACCTAAAAATTTGTATTTTGGATTTCTACCACGAATTGAGAATGAATATTTGTGTAAATTGTATAGTTGAGTTAGTAACGCTATGGGTAGGGTATATCTTCGAGAAATTTCGGATTCTGGGCACGTGGGCCCGATGGCATTTTGGTCATTTCACTGAGCGGAGTTGGGAAATTATAATTTTGAATTGTTGCAAATATTAGAGTATATTTTCATTGGTTTGCCGTTATTTGGATAGTTTTGGGTCGTTGTGCGTCCGTTGGAGTCGTCGGAAGGGCTTGGAAGCCGGTTATGGAATTTCGGAGCGAGGTAAGTCTCCTTTCTAACTTTGTGAGGGGGAATTGTCCCCCTAGGTGAATTAATTAAGTATGTGCTATTATCTTCGGGGGATACGTACGCACAAGGTGACGGGAGTCTGTGCGCAGCTACTATTATGCCATGTCCGGGTAGTCTAGGACCCACTAGCATGCCTTACGTGTTGTATCTGTGATCCTGCCTGTACTATTAAACTGCTAATATAATCGAAATCGTAATTGAATATCTAAAGAAGACTAGAGTTCATTTTCTTAATCATCTAGAAAGAGAATTGATTCCTCCGTGGATAAGTGTATACCTGGTAGGGTTATATTATGGAATATCATTAAACTTGGAAAATGAGTTTCAAAACAAAGATTTAAAAGCTATATTTCATGTTCCTTTAAGAAGAATTTTACCACTTTCCTGAGAAAAACTGATTTCTTGATAAAATGCGGATTTATTATGTGGATATGTGTACATATGAGCACCTGAGTCGCAGGTATGATTCGCGAGCATGTTAGCTTATTATTTGTATGTATAACCGCGTTGCATGATCGATTCGCGAGCGGGGCAGATAGATGTATTTATGGTTCGAGCCGTTCGACCCTCGGCAGTGCACAGTTTATTATTATTGGTCCACGTCGTTCGACCCTCGGCATTGCTAGCGCATGATATTTTCTGCGTAGTTGCTATGGATTTTGCCTGATTACTGGCCTGAAATTTTAAGTTATCAATTGAAATGACAGAGATTTAAAGTTATAAAAAAGATTTTGGAAGAATTTGTTCCTTCCCGTTGATTAATTGTTATTTGATTAAATCACCCATGTTGATTAATTGTTATTAATATGACGAAGATATAAAGTGTTAAATGTGAACGGAGTTGATAATATTTATTACTGATTTTAATAAATTTCCTATGATAATCATGCTTAGTGTCACACTTGAATATTCTAAATTGACCTTTAGAAAGTGTCTAATTTGACTTCTCGTCACTACCTCTCAGGGGTTAGGCGGGCGACTTACTGAGTACATGTTGTTTTTGTACTCATGCTACACTTGCTGTGCATTTATTGCACAGGTACTTTCATAGCGATGTGGAGGATCAGAGACTTAGGCGAGCTGCATCATCCGGAGGCGATCCGCAGCTCACAGACTCTCCCTCATACTGTATTACATTATTTTAATTTCCTTGTCCACTTGTATTTCGGACAAGCCTTTTAGAAATTATAAAATTCTTAGAAATTTCTCATGTACTTGTAACACCGGGTTCTGGGATGTGTTGGGATATATTTGCTAAAGTGTAATATTCAAACCATTGTTTTACTTCACCTATTTTATGTAGTTAATATGTAATAAAGTGAAAGGAAATGCTTTTTCATAAATGTTAAAATCGGAAATTATTTCAATTAATTAATGATTGGCTTGCCTGACAATGATGTCCGACGCCATCACGACCTTATGGATTTTGGGTCGTGATAGATGTTAAGTCTCTCTAGTCCCTAATGAAAAGAGAATGCCTCTAAGAATTGGCAATTGTGAGCCGAGAAATGAAAGTGTGGAGTGCTTAAGTAGTGGTGTAACTACTTACCCATATGGTATTCTACCCTAATCCAAAAGCCTTCATTACAACGGAAAGAAGTCCTACTTGATTTCAAACTGAGTGAGCTTATAATAGTGGCGATCTACATGAGGGGCAAGCATAAGGTACTTGGATTCGTAGTTGTGACATTCTCTTGTTGGGTACTATTCTTCCAACGACCATTTTCACTCACGATTGAGTGCAAGTTGGACGTGGATCACCTTCTAGGAAGGGTTCTATTTGAACTAGACCTCTTAGTAGTTAATTACAAATTATCTTACTAATATTTGTAAGTTCCTATGTAGCTTCATTGTAACTGATTTATAATTTCTATGGGACATTGTTCTAGAGTTGGCAATGTTGTTTGATGTTCCATGAGTTTCATGGTGTCACCACTCCCACTGCAAAGTATCTATCTCATTGTATTGTTATTTTTCCCTAGTGGTTAATTTTTCAAAAAAAAAGATTTCTTCTTTCTTACTTAATCGAATCTCTTAATAAGACAAAAATCTCTTGGTTGTCCTCCGGTAATGAATGTTTATGATCTCCTATTTTAAAATCTTGTCGCTCTAAAAGAACTCTCCGATGCTTGAATAGCCAGTATATCTTGGGACATTATTAAAGGTGTTGGAAATGACTTTCCTTGCTTTCTCCACCATGGCAAAAGTTATTTGTTGCCTTCTTCGTCTTTAATACATTCCAATCCCTGGTAAAGATAAGAATAAAATACATCATCAATAGAGGAATCAAGACCTATTATATCCTCCACACATTCCCATAGAACTTCTATTGTAGCCTTAGAAGTAGTACGATCTTTTCACCATTTTTTCTTGCCATAGATTTATAATTATCAAATACTGATCTAGCATAGAAATATATGCTAGCTTGGCAGAGATGGCTGTTCATTTTGTTGAATTTCTGAATTCTTATAAATTTTACAAACAAGTCTATTTTCACCTCTTAGTTTTAAAGATGGGTTAAGTAGAGTAGAAATTAAATGGGGAATAGGGAAAAAGTACTTTAAAATTTTTGCAATCATTTTGATTAATGGCTGGTGCATCATTTGGATTTACTTTATACTTACCAAATACAACAGTAATTCCATAATTATACCATAATATTTGTGTAACAGTAGGATAATATATACCAGAAAATTATTTTGTAGCACAATAAAATTTTTTTAAAAATATGGTAAGCTCTTTGATCTCATCCCAACTAGACTCAATAATTTGATCGGTGGGGTTACCATTATACATGTTAAATACCATTTGTATAGGAAAGCAATAATCGTAAGTAGAATTTCATCTAGTACAAAAAGTTTTTGGGATTTTTCTATATGGAAGGTCGCATATCGTTCTTTAAACTCACGAATTCTACTCGCTTTATTAGCATGAAAAATATAAACGCAAGCATATTTTACTTTACCACAAGCATCAAAAAATAAATTAATACCATCTTTTATAACCAAGTTAAAAATATGGCATGCACATCTAACATGGAAAATTTCGGGATTAATTAGGAAAATTCTAGCTTTTAAGATAGTTGCTGCAATGGTGTTAGCAGAAGCATTATCTAATATGATAGTTAAAACTTTATCAATAAGCCCATAAATTCAAGTATTTATAAAACAGTAGTTGCAATATATGCTCCAGTGTGTTTTGAATTAATACGTTATAACCAATAATATGTTCTTGCATGTTCCATTGATGATCAACCCAACGACATATAACTGATAAATAATCATGACCATAATCACTACAACCTATATCAGATGTGATGGACACTTTACAGTCTAAGTGAAAAAAATATACAATGCATGTACTGAAGATATTTAGTTTGATATTTAAAAGCATCATTTCTAATTGTGGTCTTAGTAAAACCTTGAAAAGCATGATTATAAATTTCTTGTATATAATGCACAAAAATAGGGTGAGAAGGAAAAGTAAAAGGTAAGCCACAGACAACGACCATTTTTGCTAAATTTTCACGATTTATCTTTGTTATAGTGACGTAGTATAGTACCAAAAGTAGGGTGAAACTGTTGTTGGAAAAAAGTTAGAACTCCCGCCAGATCCAGTAGGAACGCCAGTAACGCTACTAGGATCCGGGGGTTTTCCGGCATCTATTTGAGCTTGTGTCCATAAAGGTTTGTGTGTTTTAAGTAAGTGTCTAGTTAAACCCCTCGTTCCACCTGATTTTTCGTGTGCAAATCGTGTTTTATATTTTACACATATAGCAAGTAAATTAACTTTATCATGTTCAATATATTTACATACAAGTGATGTTTGCGTACGTTCAGCCTTAGCCTTACCCCTTACAGGAGGTACAAGGGCTAAAGCTCCAGACCGATATTGACTCTGAGTTGGAGCTTGTGTTGTTGGACTAGTGGGTATATCATCTAATTATTCATCCACATTTCCTTCATCCTCATCAAAAATATCATTGCCAAATTGTCTTTGTAAAGTTTCATGATGTAGTTATTCTCCCGAATTAATATTATAAAATATGGGGGTTTAGGTAAATGAACTTTCATCAACATGAGTCATTTCATCTATATGTTTTCTAATTCTAGGAGAAGGATTAGGATTAGGATTAAGATTACCACAACTAATATATTTACTACTTTTTAAAATGTGTTGGTTATGTCAAATACAAAAAAAATTAGGAGATGAAACGAGTGCACCGTGATTAAATATTGAAACTTGAAGAAATTGCCCCAAAAATTGCTCCAAATACTTGACAAATTTTGAAGCTTAAAAATTGCTCCAAAAATCTGCCCAAATACTTGAAATGTAAATGAATATGAGAAAATTGAGAGAAGAGTATAGATAGAATTTAACATATTTGAAATATAATGATTGAATTTATTGGAAAAAAATGAACAAGGAGGGGGGGGGGGGTTACCTTATAGTTAAAAATAGGACCAAAGTATAAGTTAATAAACTTAAGGATTAAATTAAAAGTTTGGGGGAGAGGGGAGGGGGGATAGGGGCCAAAAATGGTAGTTTATAGCTGTTGCCAACGGCTAATTTTGAAAACTATTGTTGGCCAATGATTCTTTTTTTGAAATATAAAATAAAATCACGCCGGCTGGCGGGACAGTACCTTAACGGGCCGGCCCACTGGGACAAATGGGCAGCATGTCCCATCCCATGTCCCATTTAATATATGTCCAGTCTTGTTTAATATTTAGTGGACAGGACCAGGACGGTTCAGTATCGCGTCGGAAGGGGTCGGGACCGGGATGAGACTGGGATGGGTCGGGCTGACCCGTTCTATTGGACAGCCATAGGCTCTGATACCAATTGATAGAAACTTGGAGTCCACCAAACAATATAGAGAACCATGTTCTCTATATGTTACCACAATGAATAAACAGAAAGTAATAAAGGATACACCACATTTATGTGAAAACTCCTTGCTCAAAGGATTAAGAACCGTGATCTACCCTAGTAGAATTTCAACTCCACTAAACTGAGCAAACTTCATATTACAACCTATTGAAATCTAGGAATTAAATCTTTGTCACGACCCAAAATCCCACACGGGTCGTGATGGCGCCCAACCTTGGAGTCAGGTAAGCCAACAATTGTTTATTAGTGAGATTTTCCTTATTAACACACCAACCCCCGATATTTCCCCAAAGTTTTACCCTTATCTTATTAAAATAAAAGCGAAAGCATTTATCAATTTAAATACATACAGCCAAAATGATCGTGATCAAATATATATACAATCCCCAAAATAAGAATCTACCAAGTGTGAGCCAGGAACTAGTGTCACAAGTCAATAGGTGACTAGTAGAATATACAAAAGATGATACAAAAGGTACTGATGTCTGAAAGGATATAGACAGAAACAAACAAAAGATAACTCTATAGCATAACTTGGAATCGCCAAGGGAGGCAACTCATCGTGGAGTCAGGTCCGGAATATGTCAAGCTCCGGTCGGATAACTAGAAACACCAGCCCTAGAACCTGTACAATTAAGTACAGAAGTGCAGCATGAGTATATAAATATATATGTACCCAGTGAAGTATCCCGCCTAACCTCGAAAAGGTAGTGACGAGAGGTCGACATGACACTCACTAAGGTCCAACAGTATAATTTAACAGAATATAATAAAAATAGTAGGCATGTAAAGCAGTGAAGCAACAAGTATATATGTAAGATACTGAACTCCAGGAAGAATACTGAGGATAAATGAAACAATTACCACTTCACCTTTTCCCGAATATATGTCAGATCAATTTGATGAAATTTAATAACAAATAAAGCATACGCATGCAGGGTAAGGACAACCGTCCGGAGTCATAAGATAGTCATGCTCATGCACTACCGAGGATCGAACGGCCCGTACCAAAAGTGCATCTCTCAACCTCTCTACGCACTGCCGAAGGATCGATCAGACCGTCCCAAAAGTGCGTCTCTCAATATCTCTATGCACTGCCGAGGATCGATCAACCCGTCCCAAAAGTGGATCTCTCAATCTCTCTACGCACTGCCGAAGGATCGATCGGCCCGTCCCAAAAGTGCGTCTCTCATAACAGTGGGGGAAAATCACACTCCGCTCGCGGAATACAAATTGCGAGACGGTCACATACACATACATTATTCCTTTCTTAAAAGAGAATATCTTTCCATGATCAATTTCTTACAAGTTCTCTAAAATTTCATAACTTCGGGGATGTAAGCAATATGAAATTTAAATTCAGCACGCATATAGTTCACATCAAGGAAAACACAAGGCATGATGTGGGCCTAACTACCCGGATATAATAGTAATAGTCGCTACGTACGAACTCTCGTCACTTTGTACGTACGTAGCCCACCACAATTATCACATATAGCATTTAAATCACCTAGGGGACAATTCCCCCTTACAAGGTTAGAAAAGAGACTCACCTTGTGTCGAATCTACCCCTCGGACCAAGGATGCGCCCGAATCTCCGAACTCTACACTCGAGGACTCGCAACTAGCCAAATACAGTATAATGACATCAATGCATGCTCAAAATAGGGAAATTATCCTAATTTTTCCACAATTCAACATTCTTGAGAAATTCCGAAAATCCAACCCCGGGCCCGCGCGCTCGAATTCCAATAATTCTCGAAGGGGACACTCACCCAAAGCCTAAGGATCATTAATATACGATTCTTACTTGATTTCATGGCAAATTCACAGGAAAATTCTCAAATTATCACAAGCTCTAGATTACTACCCAATTCTTGATTTTTCACTAATTTAGGTAGTTAATTAAGCTAGAAATCCATGCATGAAGCTAATTTTTGAGTAGAGTTTACTTACCTTAGAAGACCAGGTCGTTAGCCCCTTAATAATGGAGGAAATCGCCCAAGGAAGAAGAAGGAAATGAGAAAATGTGTTTAAAACCCGTGTATAAAAACACACTGTCTGGACAGTGTTTTCGCACCTGCGGGAAAAATCATGCACCTACAGAAAGGGACTAGGGAGCTTGGGCCTACACCTACGGGTGCGTTCAGCTCCGCTCCTGCAGAATTTTGTCGGCGCCTGCAATAATTGGCCAGACCACTGAGGGTCGCACCTGCGATGCTGGGGACCGCAGGATCAGTCCCTCACCTGCGACTGGGCAACCGCGCCTGCGGTCACACCAGAACAGGTGCACCAGTAGCTATTTAGGTTGGATTTTAGCCCCGTTAGGTGCTCGGGAGGCACCTGGGCCCACCCGAGCCCTATCCCAAATATACCAACGAGTCCCAAATCATAATATGGACTCGCTCGAGCCTTCGGAACACCCAAAACAACGCTAAAACTCAAAATTACACCCCCAAACCCCAAGAACCAAACTTAGGAACTTTAAGTTTTCTAGACTTCACTAACAACGCGCCGAACCGACCTATACAACTCAGAATGACACCGAATATTGTAGGCAAGTTATAAAACATAAAGGAACTATTCCCGATCTCGGACCTTGATAACACAGAAACATGTCCCAAACCAAAATAGGAACTCAAGGAACTTCTTATTTCAATATTGGGCGCCGAAATGCTCCCGAGTCATCAAAAACCCATTCCGAACATACGCCCAGGTCCGAAATTAGCACACGAAGCTACCGGAACCGACGAAACTCGATTCCGAGGTTGTTTACCCAAAATCTTGATCGAAGTCAAACTTGGCCTTAAGGGCCAACCTTAAGGAACCAATTGTTCCTATTGCACTCTAAACACCTCCGAATCCCGGATCACCAGTCCCCGCAAGTCAGAAATCATAAAAATCCGTTGTGGGAAGTTCCATTTAGGGGAACGGGGTTCGATAACGCAAAATGACCGGTCGGGTCGTTACATTCTCCACCTCTTAAACAAACGTTCGTCCTCGAACGGGTCTAGAATCATACCTGAAGTGCTGAATATGAGTGGATATCTGCTCCACATGTCCTCCTCGGACTTCCTGGTCGGCTCCTCAACTGGTTGGCCCTTCCACTGGACCTTTTCGGCAAAAACTCTCTTGGACCTCAACTGGCAGTCCTGCCTATCAATAATAGCAACTGGCTCCTCCTCGTAGCCCAACCTCCCATCCAACTGAATAGTGCTGAAATCAACCACATGAGTGAAGTCGGTGTGGTACCTCCGGAGCATGGATACATGAAAAAATAGGTGAACTCCTGATAAACTGGGAGGCAAGGCCAGCTCATAAGCAACCTCCCCAATTCGCCTCAACACCTCGAATGGACCTATAAACCTCGGGCTCAGCTTTCCCTTCTTCCCAAACCTCTTTAATAATACCCTTCTTAGGAGAGACTTTCAACAGGATCCTATCTCCCTCCATAAATGATACACCACGCGCTCTCTGATCCGTGTAACTCTTTTGTCTTGACTGTGCTATACGGAGCCTCCTGAATCAACTTCACTTTCTCCAAGGCATCCCTCACCAGGTCGGTGCCATATAACTTAGCCTCGCCAAGCTCAAACCACCCGATAGGAGAACGATATCGCCGGCCATACAAAGCCTCAAATGGTTCCATCTCAATGTTGGACTGATAACTATTATTGTAAGAAAATTCGGCCAAAGGAAAGAACTGGTCCCACTAACCTCCGAAGTCAATCGCACATGCCCTGAGCATGTCCTCCAATATCTGAACTGTACGCTCTGACTGACCATCAGTCTGAGGGTGAAATGTTGTGCTGGGATCTATCTGGGTTGCCATCTCACTATGCAATGCTCTCCAGAAGTTCGAGGTGAAATTATGACCTCGATCTGATATAATGGACATCGGGACACCATGCAACCGGACTATCTCCCGAATGTAGATCTGGGCTAACCTCTCAGAAGTATAAGTAGTAGCCACTGGGATGAAATGCGCCGATTTGGTCAATCTATCCACAATGACCCAAACTGCGTCAACCTTTTGCATAGTCCGAGGAAACCCAACCACGAAGTCCATAGCAATGCGCTTCCATTTGCACTAAGGAATAGGCATCTACTGAAGTAGGCCTCCTGGCCTCTGGAGCTCATACTTAACCTGCTGGAAATTAAGGCACCTAGTCACATACTCCAAAATGTCCTTCTTCATTCGCCTCCACCAGTAATGCTGCTTCAAATCACGATACATCTTCGTAGCACCAGGGTGAACAGAATACCGAGAACTGTGTTCCTCCTCTAGAATCCTCTCCCTCAGGCCATCAACATTAGGAACACATAAGCGGCCCTGAAGTCTCAGAACACCATCCTCGCCAATAGTAACCTCCTTGGCCCTACCCTAAACCACTGTCTCCCGAAGCTCTGCTAAGCACGGATCATAGAACTGACGGGCCTTAATCTCTCCCAACAATGAAGACTGAGCAACCACATGTGCCAAAACTCGACGAGGCTCTGAAAGATCTAATCTCACCAGGTGATTGGCCAAGGATTGAATGTCCAAGGCTAGAGGTCTCTCCTCCGCTACAATATAAGCCAAGCTACCCATGCTCTCAGCCTTCCTGCTCAAAGCATCTGCCACCACATTAGCCTTTCCCGGGTGATAAAGAATGGTGATGTCATAATCCTTCAACAACTCAAGCCATCTGCGGTGCCTCAAATTAAGATCCTTCTGCTTGAAAAAGTGATTCAAGCTACAGTGGTCTATATAAACCTCACAGGACACTCCATACAAATAGTGCTTCCAAATCTTAAGAGCATGAACAATTGCCGCCAACTCCAAATTGTGCACAGGGTAATTCTTCTCATGAACCTTCAGCTGGCGTGAAGAATAAGTAATAACTCTCCCTTATTACATCAATACACACCCCCAAGCCAACGCGTGAAGCGTCTCAATATACCGTGTGCATCCCAGAACCGGAAGGCAACACTAGAACTGGTGTCGAGGTCAATGCTGTCTTGAGCTTCTGAAAGCTCACCTCACACTCGTCAGACCATCAAAACGGGGCATTCTTCTAAGTCAATCTAGTCAATGGAGTTGCAATAGAAGAGAAACCCTCCACAAATCGGAGATAATAACCTGACAGGCCCAAAAAGCTCCTGATCTCTGTATTTGAAGTAGGACGCGACCAACTCTGAACTGCCTCGATCTTCGAAGGATCAACCTTGATACCACATGCCCCAAAAATTCCATGGAATCCAATCAAAACTCACACTTGGAGAACTTAGCATATAGCTTATATTCTCGCAAAGTGTGGAGCACAACCCTCAAATGCTGCTCGTGCTCCCCCAGGCTACGGGAGTAAATCAAAATGTAATCAATGAAGACAATGACAAAGGAATCAATATACGGCCTAAACACCCTATTCATCAAGTCCATGAATGCTACTGGGCCATTAGTCAAGCCAAAGGACATCACTAGGAACTCATAATGGCCGTATCTCGTACAAAAAGCAGTCTTCGGAACAACTGAAGCCCGAATCCTCAACTGATGATACCCCGATCTCAAATCAATCTTAGAAAACACACGAGCACCCTGCAACTGGTCAAACAAACCATCGATGTGCAGCAAGGGATACTTATTCTTAATGGTAACCTTGTTCAACTGGCGGTAATCAATACACATCCGCATAGACCCATCCTTCTTTTTCACAAATAGAACTGGAGCACCCCACGACGATACACTCGGTCTGATTAACCCCTTAGCTAAAAACTCCTCAAGCTGCTCCTTCAACTCCTTCAACTCTTTCGGAGCCATACGATACGGAGGAATGGATATAGGTTGGGTGCCTGTAGCTAAATCAATGCAGAAGTCAATATCACGGTCCGGAGGCATGCCCCGAAGATCTGAAGGAAATACATCAGCATACTCTCGAACAACTGGCACGGAATCAATTGTCAGAGACTCAGCGGTGGTGTCCCACACATAAGTCAAATAGGCTAGACAATCATTCTCGGCCATATGTCGAGCCTTTAAGAATGAAATATCCCGGGTGGTTGTGCTAACTGAAGAACCTCTCCACTCCAGCCTAGGTGACTCAGGCATGGCTAAAGTAACTGTCTTGGCATGGCAATCAAACACGGCATGATAGGGAGATAGCCAATCCATGCCTAGAATAACCTCAAAATCAACCATGTCGAGCAATAAAAGGTCAGATCTAGTCTCAAACCCACAGAAGGTGATCACACAAGACCGATACACCCAGTCTACCACCACAGAGTCGCCCATAGGAGTGGACAAATATATAGGAGATCCCAAAGACTCTCGAGAGACATCCAAAAAAGGAGCAAATAGGGCTGAAACATATGAATAAGTGGATCCTGGATCAAACAATACTGAAGCCTCTCTACTATATACTGAGATAATACCTGTGATCACGGCGTCTGAGGCCACTGCATCTGATCTGGCCAGAATAGAAACATGGCTGGAGCACCTGAAGACTAAACCCCACCGGAGTGAACCGGAGGTGCCTGACCTCCTATTGACTGGCCTCCACCTCTAGGACGACCCCTGTCGGCCTATCCTCCATCTCTAGGTGGCCGGACTGCTGGTGCTGGACCCGTCAGCTGATAACTTTGCTGCACGGCCTTACCCCGATACTGGGGACACTGCCTCCTAATATGATTGGCTCTCTACACTCATAACAATGCCCAGGTGGCACAGTCTGCTGCCTCGAGGAAGATCCCTGAAGGGCCGGAGGGCTATGAGAGCCCTCAGGCATAGCACTGCAATAAGGATCGGAGGATCTCGGATGACTGGAATAACCACTGTGTGAACTCTGAATGGCTGGAGGACGGTAGGAACACTCTGGCATGGAACTGAAATGAGGCCTCGCTGGAACACCTCGGGGAAGTGGTGAATATAAAGGCCTGCTGGGCTGACCACTGCTATGTTGACCCCTGCCCCTAGCTGGGGTGCCTCTGAAATCCCCTGAGAACCTAGCCCTCTTGTCCTGCTGACCCTACTCCCTGCCCCTCGACTGATAACCCTCGATCCTACGAGAAATATCCACTACAAGCTGATTAGGGGTACCCATCTCCACCTCTCGAGCCATGGTGGATCTAATACCTAGATGCAACCCTGCTACAAACCTTCGAACTCTCTCAGCATCAGTGGGCAATATCATAAGAGCATGGCGTGACAGCTCTAAAAATCTAGCATCATAATCTGTCACGGACATCTGCCCCTTCTCTAATTGCTCAAACTTACCCCTCATATCTTCCCTCTCAGAGGGTGGAATATATTTATCCAAGAACATCTGTGTGAACTGCTCCCAAGTGATAGTAGGAGAATCGGCTGGTCTGCTGAAAATATAAGACTGCCACCACCTGTGAGCTCTATCCTCTAACTGGAATGCAGTGAAGTCCACTCCATGGGACGCTAGGATCCCCATGTTGTGCAGTCTATGCCTGCGCCTATTAATGAAGTCCTGGGCATCCTCACCTCGCTCACCCCCGAAGACTGGAGGGTGCAAGCGAGTCCATCTGTCTAACATCTTATGTTGGTTGCCATCCGTAGCTGGTCTGGGCTCCGGTGCTTCCGCTACAAGCTGGGTACCACCCACGGGCAGTGTACCCGGGGTGTGATGTAATGCTGTTGTCGGTCCTGCGACCTGGGCAGTAGGGGTCTGGGCTCCCCCTCCCACCTGGGAAATGGCAGGATCTGCTGGAAATAAACCAGCCTGGGACATGGTGTCCATAAATCTTATCATACGGCCCATGACTTCTTGGAAGCCTGGCACCGTCATAAATTCTACGAGTGTCGGATCTGCTGGAGGCACCTCATCCTGGTCCTCTAATATAGGTTCCTCAGGTAGCGGGATCGAAATAGCTCTGGGATGCCCCCGTCCCCTACTACGGGCTGGTGCCCTCCCCCTGCCTCGGACGGCGGGGGTAGCGGCCCTCTCCGAGTCCGAAACATCAGATGCACGCGTCCTCATCATATGTGAGAGAATAGAATAATGAGTTTAGTACATCATAGGCTGCACGATAGAGTAAGAACAAATAGAGGTTTCCTAACACCCTGTAACCTCCTGAAGATAAGTACAGACGTCTCTGTACCGATCCGTAAGACTCTACTGGGTTCGCCCGTGACTCGTGAGACTTACGTGAACCTAGTGCTCTGATACAATGTTGTCACGACCCAAAATCTCACACGGGTCGTGATGGCACCCAACCCCAGAGTCAGGCAAGCCAACAGTTGTTTATTGGAGAGATTTTCCTTATTAACACACCAACCACACATATTTCCCCAAAGTTTTACCCTTGGCTTATTAAAATAAAAGTGGAAGCATTTATCAATTTAAATACATACAGCCAAAATGATCGTGATCCAATATATATATAGTCCCCAAAATAAGAATCTACCAAGTGTGTGCTAGGAACTAGTGTCACAAGTCAATAGGCGACTAGTAGAATATACAAAAGATGATACAAAAGGTACTGTTGTCTGAAAGGATACAGACAGAGACAAACAAAAGATAACTCCATAGCATAGCTGGGAATCGCCAAGGGAGGCAGCTTACCGTGGAGTGAGGTTCAAAATATGTCAAGCTCCGGTCGGATAACTAGAAACACTAGCCCCAGAACCTATACAATTAAGTACAGAAGTGAAGCATGAGTACATAAATATATATGTACCCAGTGAGTATCCCACCTAACCTAGAAGAGGTAGTGACGAGAGGTCGACATGACACTCACTAAGGTCCAACAGTATAATTTAACAGAATGTAATAAAAATAATAGGCATGTAAAGCAGTGAAGCAACAAGTATATATGTAAGATACTGAACTCCAAGAAGAATACTGAGGATAAATGAAACAATTACCACTTCACCTTTTCCCAAATATATTTCAGATCAATTTCATGAAATTTAATAACAAATAGAGCATACGCATGCAGGGTAAGCACAACCGGCCGGAGTCATAAGATAGTCACGCTCGTGCACTGCCAAGGATCGAACGGCCCGTACCAAAAGTGCACCTCTCACCCTCTCTATGCACTATCGAAGGATCGATCGGTCCGTCCCAAAAGTGCATCTCAACCTCTTTACGCACTGCCGAAGGATCGATGGGCCCGTCCCAAAAGTGCATCTCTCAATCTCTCTATGCACTGCCGAGGATCGATCGGCTCATCCCAAAAGTGCATCTCTCAATCTCTGTACGCACTGCCGAAGGATCGATCGGCCCATCCCAAAAGTGCGTCTCTCATAAGAGTGGGGGGAAATTACACTTCGCTCGCGGAATACAAATTGCGAGGCGGTCACATGCACATACATTATTCCTTTCTTAAAAGAGAATACCTTTCCATGATCAATTTCTTACAAGTATTCTCAAATTTCATAACTTCGGGGATGTAAGCAATATGAAATTTAAATTCAGCACGCATATAGTTCATATCAAGGAAAACACAAGGCATGATGTGGGCCTAACTACCCGGACATAATAGTAATAGTCGCTACGTACGGACTCTCGTCACTTTGTACGTACGTAGCCCCCCACAATTATCACATATAGCATTTGAATCACCAAAGGGGCCAATTCCCCCTTACAAGGTTAGAAATGAGACTCACCTCGTGTCGAATCTACCCCTCGGACAAAGGATGCGCCCGAATCTCCGAACTCTACACCCGAGGACTCGCAACTAGCCAAATACAGTATAATGACATCAATGCATGCTAAAGTTAAGGAAATTATCCTAATTTTTCCATAATTCAACATTCTTGAGAAATTCCCAAAATCAAACCCCGGGCCCGCGCGCTCGGATTCCAGTAATTCTCGAAGGGGACACTCACCCAAAGCCTAAGGATCATTAATATACGATTCTTACTTGATTTCAAGGCAAATTCATAGGAAAATTTTCAAATTATCACATGCTCTAGGTTACTACCCAATTCTTGATTTTTCACTAATTTAGGTAGTTAATTAAGCTAGAAATCCATGCATGAAGCTAATTTTTGAGTAGAGTTTACTAACTTAGAAGACCAGGTCGTTAGCCCCTTAACAATTGAGAAAATCGCCCAATGAAGAAGAAGGAAATGAGAAAATGTGTTTTAAACCCGTGTATAAAAACACACTGTCTGGACAGTGTTTTCGCACCTGCGGGAAAAATCTCACACATGCATAAAGGGACTGGGGAGCCTGAGCCCGCACCTGCGGGTGCGGTCGGCTCCGCTCCTGCAGAATTTTGTCTCCACCTGCGATAGTTGGCCAGACCACAGAGGGTCGCACCTGCGATGCTAGGGACCGCAGGAGCAGTCCCGCACCTACGACTGGGCAACCACACCTGCGATCACACCAGAACAGGTGCACCAGCAGCTATTTCTGTTGGTTTTTAGCCTCGTTAAGTGCCCGGGAGGCACCTGGGCCCACCCGAGCCCTAGTCCAAATATACCAACGAGTTTCAAATCATAATACGGACTCGCTCGAGCCTTCGTAACACCTAAAACAATGCTAAAACTCAAAACCACACCCCCAAATCCCAAGAACCAAACTTAGGAACTTTAAGTTTTCTAGACTTCGCTAACAACGCGCCGAACCGACCTATACAACTCGAAATGAGACCAAATTTTGCAGGCAAGTCAGAATTAACATAACGAAACTATTCCCGGTCACAGAATTCCGTTCGGACCTAGATAACACGAAAACACATCCCAAACCAAAATAGGAACTTCTTATTTCAATATTGGGCGCCGAAATGCCCCCGGGTCATCTAAAACCCATTCCGAACATACGCCCAGGTCCGAAATAATCACACGAAGCTACCTAAACCAATGAAACTCGATTCCGAGGTCGTTTACCCAAAATGTTGACCGAAGTCAAACTTGGCCTTAAAGACCAAACTTAAGGAACCACTTGTTCCTATTGCACTCTAAACACCTCCCAATCCCAGACCACCAGTCCCCGCAAGTCATAAATTATAAAAGGCCGCTATGGAAAGTTTCCTTTAGGGGAGCGAGATCTGATAACGCAAAACGACCGATCGGGTCATTACAATCTGAATATCTCACCCCTTATAAAAACTCTATTGTTTCCCTTTACAATAACTCTATAACAAAGCAACAAACTTTGACTAACTCTAGTCAAGAAACCAAACCAAACAATGGTTGAAATTTGTCCTACAAAGACACTTCTTGAAAGTAGTGTAGGATTATAAGTGAAGAACAAAATAATAAATACTCAACAAACCTAAGGACTTAAGATATCTTTAGTGGCGGGATCTGGTCCTTGAGGTTGTAACAGCTTTGTTCTTGAGAGAGCCTTGAAGGATGTGGCGGCTATCACTTGAGAGAATATGATTTTTGAATTGCAAATGTTAGGTCAAACCTTGTACCATGTTCTATATATATGAGAGAGCATGTGATATGAGATATGGACATTTCATCTTTTAGTTTGGCCTCTAGAAAGCTGCAACTGTACTGTTGTACTACTGCCAGACGGTACGGTGCAGCAGCTTTTACAATTGTAGAATTGATTGTACGACAGCTAGGGGAACTGATCATATCTAGGCCCTATCTAGTTCCTCGTGAACGTTTGACCAGCATTTCAAACATAAAGTAACATAGCATATTAAGGCCAAAAGAACTGATCACAACCGGTTCCTATATGGTTCCTCGAGACTGTTTGGAAAATCATCAATACACAAAATAGCGCAACTTATTAATTTACCAATGTAAGGCTCGTAGTGGGAGATAGAGAAAAACATGAAACCTACAAAATGATAAAAATTGTCCCTTGTGTTCGGAGATAGGTTCATAATAATCCCTTGATCTATCGAATAGTTTTGATCCATTAAATTTATCAAAAGTGAATACATTTTATCTCCGTCAAATATTTAACAAGCTCCGGTTATTAGATTGAATAGGAATTTTCAAGGGGAAAAAATATTTCAATAAATTAACATTTAAAGGTGAGATTTTTGATAGTTTCTGCTATTTTTGGTCTACTTCCGAGTATGGTGCAGCTTTTAAATTAAATTTTCCTACTTATTATCTATTTTGATAGTTTTTGAAATTTTTGGTTTACTTCTGAAATTTGGTGCAGCTTTGTGAGGTTGAGTTATTGTTACTTTGTATCTATTTTTGGTGTTTGGTGTGCGGTTTCTATGATTACTCGACAGACTTTCCTGGTATATCCGATTAAAATATTTTTTCTCCATTATGATAAAATCTCACCATCAAAGTTTGTCAAATATTTGACGGAGACTAAAAGTGCTCATACAAACTTAAAGGACCACAATTGCTCAAGATCAAACATAAGGGACTTAATTTATCATTTTCTCCGAAAGAAACCAAACGTTGAGAAATGATTGCAACTTTCAAGCCCTTTGCCTCGAGGGAAAAACAAGTGGAACTCACATTGATACACTTTTTTCACAGCACAAAATATATATATATATATATATATATATATATACACACACACACACACACATATGCACACATTTAACAACATGCACAAAGAGGAAAATTTCCCTTCATTCTGCATTGGAAATTAAAATATGCTTATTGAACCTACAATTGTTTATTATGTTTACATGTGATCACATACTTTACTTATTTGCAATTTCAATCACCGATTCTTCTTATTGCTTCTCTAATGTCTTTTAAAGACCGTAAGAACATATATAGGCGTCCGCACGTGCTTCGACTAACTTCATTAAGTGAAGGCTAGTAATCATGCAATGTTATTGTTGTTTGTACTCTTTAAAAAATATTATCGGATGTGTGATAATATTTTTGGAGAGTCCTGTAACGACCTGACTAGTCATTTTGAGTTCTAGTGCGTCGTTCGGCTGTTTGAAGCCTTAAGAAGTTTCACTTCAGGTATTATGACTTGTACGCGTGGTCGAAATTGAATTTCGGAAAGTTCGGAGTTGATTTGGAATGAAAATTCTAATTTCAGAAGCTTTTGAGTAAACGACCTCGGAATCGGGATTGGATGGTTTCAACAGTTTGTATGATGATTTTGAACTTGGGCGTATGTCTGGAGCGGGTTTGGATGACCCGGGAGCGTTTCGCGCCTATTGTAAAACCTAATTCTGTGTTTTAAGGTTTAAAAATTTTATTTTAGCCTTTCTCGATTTGCGAGCGCAGTCCATGTGTTCTTCCGGAAGGCTTATAAGTTAAAAATTGATAAAAATAAGAATTTTGTCTTAAAAATTCATTGAAGTTGACTTCGGTCAATGTTTTGAGAAAACGAACCCGGATTCCTATTTTGGCGGTCCCGGTGGGTCCGTATCGTAATTTGAGACCTGAGCGTATGCCCGGAATCGAATTCGGAGGTCCCTAGCTCGAGTTATTGATTTTTGTTGAAAATTGAAAGTTTGAAATTTTTATGGTTTTAAGGATCGATTGATGTTTGGATTTATTAATACCAGGTCCGTAGTTTGATTCCGGAGCCCGGTACAGGTCCACTATAATATTTATTACTTGTCTGCCGGATTTGGTGAGAAACGGAGTTTATTTGTCGTGATTCGGAGTTTCGGTTGCGAAGATAGAAGTTTCAAAGTTTTCTTGAAAATTTCATTTGATTTGGTGTTTGATTTGTAGTTCTGGGCTTTATTTTGGTGTTTGGATCGCACGAGCGAGTTCATATAATATTTTAGAACTTGTGTGCATATTTGGTTTGGATCCCCAAGGGCTCGGGTGAGTTTCGGATAGGCTACAGGGTGAATTGAACTTAGAAAATCTTATGCTTTTGCTGCAGCTGGTGTTCTGGTGTATTATGCTTCGCGATCGCCAAGCCATTCTCGCGATCGCGAAGTAGATCTCGGTTGGGGGAGGATTTTACACTACACGAACGCGGATCATTGGTGGGTTTGCTCTATGAGAACGCGAACGCGTAGGTTTAGCTAGGCTTGGTAGGGGACTTAAGGTGACTCTATGCAAATGCGAGCCCTTCCTCATTAACGCGAAGGTGAGGCGGGCTATATCTTCGCAAATGCGTGTAGTTTCCAGTGATCGCGTAAGCCATTAAAGCTCTGCTCTTCCCGAATGCGTCAGTGTTCACGCAACGCGATGGAACTTCAAAGCGAGGTAAGTCTCCTATCTAACTCTGTGAGGGGGAAACTACCCATTTATGATATATTTAATGTGTGTAAATTATTTTGGGGACTACCTACGCACGAGGTCACGAGAGTCCGTACGCAGTTAGATTCATGTTATTGTCAGGGTAGACTTAGGTTCACATCATGATGTATTTGTACTATAGGGATTATCCTTACTCGTTTAATTCTTTTATTTTGAATTATGACTTGAGACTAGACATGTGGAGAGTGATAGACTTGATATTGTAGAGTTTTCGCGAGTTTTAGGATTTGCCACAAAATGATGGTGTTCCTCTTACGGATATCTCGCGTGTTGTGCGTTGTCATCGAATAATTTTCCTTGAAAATTATAACTCACATGTTCATTCGTGAGTGGGGGTCAAGTACCCGTTTAAGCTTCTTATTCTAATGGGATCGGGTTGTTTGCCTCGGCAGGATTTATGTACCACACTCTCTTGGGAGCGGGTTTGTAATGACCCGGCCGGTAGTTCCGTGAGATTAGCCCTGTTTTCCCTGTTTCAGCTTTTTCATGTGATAATTACCTTAATTATGATGCGTTGGGCCAGTTGGTTCGGGTTCATAGTGGTCGTGGTGAGAATTAAGGCACTTAGTCTCTTAAATAAGCTCAATAGTTGGAAAAATCAACTGGGAGTTGACTTATAGGTAAACAACCTCGGAATGCGGATTTATGGCTTGGATAGCTTCATTAGGTGATTTGGGACTTAGGAGTGTATTCGGAATATAGTTTTGATGTCCGGTGTAGAATTAGGCTTGAATTGGCGAAAGTTAGTTTTTGGCGATTTCCAGTCGGCAGTGGAAAATAGGCTATCGGGGTCGGAATGGAATTCCGGAAATTTGAGCAAGTTCGTAGCATCAGTCTGGATGTGTGTGTAAATTTTCATATCATTCGGACGAGGTTTGGGTAGTTTCGGCATCGTTGGTGAATTGCGGAAGTTTGAATATCTTTAGGCTTGAATCATGGGTTGATTTGGTGTTTCGATGTTAATCTGTGTGTTCCGAGGGTTCAACTAAGTCCGAGTGACAAGTTATGACTTGTTTTTATTTTTGGTTGGGGTCCCGAGGGCCTCGGGTTGAGTTCGGATGGGTAACAGCATGATTTTTGGCATTTTGGAGTTGCTGGTGGGAAACCTTTTGGTGTTTCCGCACCTGCGGATGGGGGACCGCAGGTGCGAGCCCGCAGATACTGAGAAGGCTCCACAGATGTGTAAGTTGGCTGGGTCAGCAAAGGTCGTAGGTGCGAGACTTGGACCGCCCCTGCGGAGTCGCAGGTGCGGAAGTGGGGGACCTGGCCAAGGAGCACAGGTGTGGACGCCTGGTCGCGCCTGCGAGCCCACAGGTGCGGGAAGAGGGCCGCAGGTGCAAAAGTCTGTACTTAAGTCATTTTTGCAGGTGCGCACCTGGGACCGCAGGTGCGGTCATCCCTTGGCAGAACCTATAAAAATAACCCTTAGAGAATTTTGGTCATTCTTTCACCATTATTTTTTGGGTTTGAAGCTTTTGAAGGGTTTTTGAAGGGGGAAATCGATAGTTCTTCATTGAGGTAAAGATTTTGTACTTAAAACTCGTTTATATGTGATTAAAGATCTGATTAGTTGTAGAACTTTGGGGAAAAACAGTGCTTAAATAGGTATTTAGGGCTTCTGATGTAGAGACCTTAAAAGGGAGAATTTGAGGGGCCATTTGGACTCCGATTTCAGTGTTCTTGGTATGTATAGACTCGTTGGAGGATGAGGATTTTTATGGTATAAATTTTATCGAGTTCCGTGACGTGGGCCCGGGGTCGGGTTTGACCAATTTCGGGATTTTTGAGTATTTTTAATAAATTTCGATTAGGGTTCGTTCCTTGGCATAATATAATAATATACATCTGATTTTTGGTAGATTTGGAGCACTCGGAGGCTGAATTTAGAGGCAAAAGCACAGCGGAATAGTATTTTAGCCGGTTTTGAGGTAAGTAACATTTCCAAACTTTGTTATGATGGTTCGAAACCGGAGCTAACTGATTTATGACTATAATTGAGGTGACACGCATGCCAAGTGACGGGTGTGCAGGCGTGCATCGAGTATTTGTGGCCTGGCTTATCCCATGGTACCTCTTAGTGGTTATTCCCTGATGATACATGTGCTTCTGTTAATGTGGTAATTGTGAACCTGTTAGGAATCATGTTAAGTATAAATGCTAGGCTTCACGCCTAAAATGCTGAGACCCTAGTGGTCGTATATTACTGTCTCATTTTGTGATTATTTGATTTCATATACTCAATCTTGTTATAGCATATCACTTTATATCTCAGTCTCAGTTTTGTTAATCATATGCATACTTATCATTGTTTCGGGCTGATGGATGCCTCTGTGATTCATGTGAGTGAGACTGGAGAGAAATGACTGAGTGAGGCCAAGAACCTATTATTGAGAGAGTTATGCGATCGGACTGCACACCGCAACGATACTTAAATCATGCCTTCATTGGCTTGATATGACGCTTGGGCCACTAGGGCCCCTCAGGAGTCTTTACACCACCAGTGAGCGTAATTGATGTTGAGGGATGGATTTTCCCTGGGCATGGATCGTGTCCGAAGTGGATGTTATGTGAGGCATGGATCGTCCCTAGACATGGATCTTATACGAGTGTTTTATTTCGGAGATGGACTTTCTCCGTGTGGCTGGATTGGCCTTTTTCCTCAGTACGGAGTGAATACGGTCATCAATGATTATGTACATTCCGGGATGGACTTTTCCCTGGGCCTGAGAGCCATATACGGTACTGAGTGGACAGCTGTGTGAGGTTCGTGAGCACTAGGTGCATATCCACATTGGTTTCCTACATATATTTTATGATGGCATATAGAGTATAATGGCATAATTGGCATATTTACTCATTCTGATAAACTGTTAACATGTCTAATTTCTGTATATTGTTTATTGTAAACTCTGAGGTTTTGTCCGTCACTACCTCGCATCCCATAGTTTGGGTTTGTTACTTCTGAGTTGGTGTATTCAAGTTACCCCCTGCACCTTGTGTGCAGATCCAGGTACACCGGGACCCGGTAGTGGATATTGAGTAGCTGTCAGAGTTTTCATAGGAGTTGTCGAGGTAGCAGCTGGCGATCACGATCTCGTCTTCTCTTCCTTATTCCACCTGTTGCACTTATTTTGAGACTATGTTGTCTATTTCTTCATTCTTTATTTTATGATATAGCAGCTCATGACTGAGTGACACCGGATCCGGGGTTGAAAATTTTATATTTTGTTTCAAATATTGTTTTTAAACTTCAGACTCTTAGTATTATCAATAATTTCGTTAAAAATTATATTTTTACTGGAAATTGAATTAGCTTAGAAACAAAAGAGGCGGCTTGCCTGGTTCCACGACAGGCACCATCACGACCCCGAAATCAGGTCGTGACAGGGTCGTTCGCCTCGGCAGTTGAATGGATGCATCTATGGTTCGTGTTGTTCGACCCTCGGCAGTGCACATATTATGATGGGATCGGGACGTACGCCTCGAACTTTTTATAAAATATCCTCATGGAATCGTGCGTAATATTTGGCAAGAGCCATGATATCTATCAGTTGTTCCCTGATTCGAGTCATAACAACCTATTTGGTGAGGTATATATATATATATATATATACTCCAGTTGAGGAGGAATTGCTAATTAAAAGCTTGAGTTTATTGTAAGGAGAATAATTATACCACAGATTTACACTTGTTTATTTTATTTATTTACTCTGTCTCATATTTGTTCACCTCCTTACTGTACCTGATATTATTGGACCACTAGTGAGTGTCGATGTCGACCCCTCGTCACTACTTCTTCGGGGTTAGGCTAGATACTTACTGGGTACACGTGGATTTATGTACTCATACTACACTTGCCGCATATTTTTGTGCATGTACTTTTATGGTGGTCCTTTGGGCACGGAGGCACGGATGATGCGGTGACTTGCCGTGAGCTGCATTTCAGGTTACGATCCGCAGCCAGCAGAGTCTCCTTCAGAGTTATTTGTATTTTTTCTGTCTAATTTGTATTTTGGACAGATACTGTATTTTATTTTACTTCCTAGTTGATGCTCATACACTTATGACACCGAGTTTGGGGTATTTATGAGTTGTTCAGAATTTAGTTAGGAAAAATATTATCATTTATTCTGTAAATTTTATTTCTGATTATTTAATTGAAAGAAAAATTATGATTTTAAAATACTAAAATGAATAATCGAGTTAATC
The DNA here is from genome assembly GCA_005239525.1 of Nicotiana knightiana. Lineage (NCBI taxonomy): Eukaryota > Viridiplantae > Streptophyta > Magnoliopsida > Solanales > Solanaceae > Nicotiana > Nicotiana knightiana. Next base: position 164,805 of record ML430546.1, on the reverse strand, counting down.
AATTATTTGGCTTGTCTGAGAGTAGTGTTAAACACTATCACGACTATTTATGAATTTTGGATCGTGACAAGTCCGAAAAATATAAGTTTCTTATGAGTGGACATGAGGTATCAAGAGAACAGCTCTAGTCAGAGATACAACAACTAAAGAGCCAAGGATACATGTTCAGGATCATGAGCCACAAGTTGTAGAGCTCGAGAAGAAAGTATCTCGATGCAATAAAAGGAGCACATGTTATAGTTACACCAGTGTAGTTTTAAGATTTCAAAGTTTCATAAGTCATAAAATTAATTACATCAATCTATTTATATATCTTTATAAAGCAGGGCCTAAGAGAGTCTATGTGGCACATCTCTTAAGCTTGCAAAGATATTTATCTTTTTTATCAATTTTTGTCTTTTTATTTCATTTTTTCTATTAAATATCTATTGTTTTCCTTCAATGTGACCGTTGCAACACTTGCTAATGAAACATACGGTTACAACCATTACAATGTGGTGTATTGCTCTTTCATTATTCACACAAAATTTCAGTTACAATTCCACTTTACTATTCAAGATTCTTACATAAATTTTCAGTTATAAGATAGCTTCTCATCTTACCCAATCTTATTTTATCCCCGAGTCATCTTCCTTTTTCTCTTCTCATCTCCTCTCAAATATTTACCAATCAATTCTTTCTTCCAAAATTTCTTCTTTCGGTAATGGTGAATTGGTGACCATAAATTCTATAATATAATTATGTACATGAGTTCTACAATATCCTTATGTTATTAAATCGTCATTTTCATCTCTCACTTTTTGTTACCCATCTCAGTTCAAATTGGCGTGAATAATCACCCAACTTTCTCTGTGAATGTCTGTCTTATCTTCGATATTATAATTGCTTACCCTAAAATTTGGGTAACAATTAAACTTATGTTAAGGTCTAAAAGATATGAGATTTATTTCAATATTAATTGGTAAACAAGAAAATAAGTGTGTGAATTAAGTGAGCAAGATAGAACAAACCAATTTATGCCTTGATCTTTGTGCCATTGCGAGAATCCCACCCATTCTATTACAAGCCCATAACGGCATTATCTCGAGGTAGGTTTTACTCGGCCTCCGGTATAATGTGCTTTGGTCCTCGAGCCCTGCACTCCGTCATTAGTCTCGAGCCCGATCTACCGAACTTGCTTGACCCATTTGAACTCGGGCTCGAGGTGATCTCTCGAACCTGTGAAATCGGGCATACCTGATTTCGACCGTATACAGATAGTCTCACGCGTTTCTTAGAATAAAATAATAATAAACGATTTGAATCTCGAATTTCCAAAGTCCCTGATAATGACATCATCCTCGTGACATAAGCATTGAAGTGACCGAAATGTCCTATCGGTACACTTCTCCAAAACATTAAATGCGCAACAGTGTTGGTCGGCCACTAGCGCCACCGAACGGTCGTCGATTTTCTATAAATACTCGGTTACTTGCCTCATTAGGGATTTTTACTTCCATTTGCAACTCCTCTAATCTCTTCTTCTCTCTATCTTCTCCTCTTCCGCCACCAGTTCTTCCTCCTTTTCAACTCTAAAATTGTCAAATTTGGTTTCCTTTCGCTTCTTTCAATCGTAATCAATGGCTAAAACCTCTAAAGTTGTTCCTCAAAAAGAGGTAACTTCCTCCTCTTCTTCCCGTCCGGCCGCCGGTAAGGCGCCGGCCCTCCACGAGATCGTTCTCAGTGGACCTTAAGGAAAGACTTCTCCATCGAAAATCCTCCTAATGTTCCTGACTGATGTGAACACGCTTCGAGGTACATCTGCTCGATAACAAAGAAACACCTCGAAGTTGTGAGAATTGACAGTGGCTAGGTGGTTGGGGTCGTGGTACAGATCCCCACCCGTGAAGAGAACAATACTGCCCATGTGGAGGAGTTTTTAAGCGTGTACACTTACCCCTTCATGTTGGGCCTCCTCGATCCAATCGTGATCGCTTTTTGCAAGAGGTACCAAGTTACCCTCGGCCAAATCCACCCGTCTTTCTGGAGGATAGTGATAATGCTTCAATACTTCACCAGCAAGGACGAGGGGCTCGAGTTCACCCTCAGCCACCTCATCTGTTTATACCGGCCTCAACGTTTTTTAGGGTTGATCAAGCTCCAACGCCGGTCGACCAAATCTTTCTTTGCCAACAATGATGAGGAAATAGATTGAGGCTGGATGAGCCGGTTCATTAAAGTGAGGATTAGCAATATTATCCCCAGGGGGCAACTGCCTTTCCCCGAAAAGTGGAACTTCGACCATAAGCGGAGCCCATTTCCTTAGCAATTTTTTGCATTTTCACTATACCTTGTATAATGTTCTTTTCCCTTATTTGCAGTGTTCCCATGGATGCCCCATATGATCCCCGACCCCGAGGACTGGATCCGTAAGCTAGCCGCCACCTACTCGTATGACAAACGCAAGTGGCATGACTTGTCGAAGGGCAAGTGGGAAGCCAAACACCATGGCAAAATCTTTGATATTTCCTTTTTTATCCGAAACACTTCATTTCTAATACTTAGTTTTTACTTATGCAGGCATTGGAGATTTCTCCGAAATGAGGCGGCCCCCTCCCAGGTTGAATATGGAGTCCCCAATTCCAAATTCAAAGAAGGACAATAAGAGAAAAAGGACTTCGAAGCTCGAAGACCCTCAAGATGAAGTGGGACCTGCTCGGAGACGCATGAAGAACGTCATTCATATGGACATAGACTTGGTCCACCAGTTCATAGATGATGAAAACGACGAGGTCGAGGATTCGGCGCTGGTGGCCCGAACCAAAAAAACGGTCGAGGCCATTAAACTCTCCGATCGGGAGACCCTGCCTTGAGGAGAGGAAACCTCAAAGGAAGTAAAAGGAAAAACTCCAAAATTACCCGAGGTTACGATTATTCCTCGGCCTTTGATGAGCACACCAAAGAAAACGGATTTTGAGATCCCCACGAATGAACAGAGCGCCTCGGGCGACCTACCCGGGGCCGTGACAATGGTTCATTCTTTTTCGTTGACGGCTTACTCCGCGGAAGCCATAAGGGATGCTCGATCCTTGAGAACGCTTGAGTTAGGCGGAGCCCTTAGTGAGGACGATCCTAGTGGATTTTTTTTTCTCATCCTTCCACTTCTCCAGGGTTGTTTCACTGGGGTCGATGATGTCGATCTTATCGATGCGTCCTCGACCTTCGAAGAAGCCCAACGTCTCTTCTCTAAGGTAAGCCTCAGCTCTTAATGTTGCAATCTCCTCATTGTTGCAATTTCCTTCCTTGCTTTGACTGATCATTCCTTTTATTGTAGGCTTTACCAAGTTTAAGGCCTAGTTGAGCCAATATGAGGCCGAGCTGAACAAATCCTTGGGTGAAGGGAAGGCCCCGAGGCTCCTTTTTGATAAAAAAGAGGAGGAGCTCAAAGATCTTCGGGCAGAGTTAACCAGGGCTCGAGAATACGCGGTCGGGCTGGAAAAGCAGGTAACTAACATTTTGAAAGAGTATAGCCTTCTTCTCCCAACTATGGAAGCTGATACTTTGATGTCTCAGCTACAACAGAAGGTGGATTGTTGGGGCAGCTTCGAGGCGAGGTTGACCGGGTCAATGCCGAGGGCGACCAATAGAAAGAAAAGAGAGACCGCCTTGCCGCGGGGAAGGAGTATGCATTGACCAAACTAGCAGCTGTCGGGACTCAGCTTGAGAATGACCAAGAGAGTAGTTTGGCCCAGGCCGAAAAGATTGCTGAGCTCGAGACTAAACTTGCCAAGGTCGAAGCCGAAGTTGCTGAAGCCAGGACCGAGGCCAAGAAGACTCAGTTTACGGTTGATAAAACTGTTTTCGTATATTTGAGGGACACCGAAGTTGCTCAAATGGAGCTGAGAGAAGCTGCTGATCGGGAAAAGCGAAGCAACGACTATGCCAGGTGCCGATCTCGGAGGGAGACTCTCGAGGAGATTCAAGATAGGGGCTTCTTTCTCACTAAGGATATTGCCCAAGCAAAGGCGGATGAAGCCGATGCACGTTTCCTTATCTCCTCTGATGATGATGATGATGTCGAAGACGGCCAAGGCGGGTCCTAAAATGAAGAGGGGTCCAAAGAAGAGACCACTCTCGATGAAGAGGCTGCCCCCGAGGGAGAACAGTTCCAGGAGGAGAAGCTGCCCCCGAAGGGAGGATGCACCCTTAGTGTAGATAGGAACTTCCTTTTGTATTTTCTTTTTTGCTGAACTCTTGTACATGTCACTTTTTCAATGTATATAAAATAAGAAATTTCCTTGAATGCCTTCTCAATTTTTCTTACTTTACAACTTTGCAATAGTTTCATTCTTCGAACGGTGTTATTCGAGATTCTGCCTTGAATGGTTTCTTTGAAGTTACCCTGGCTGGGTTCGAATAAGGTTTAAACCTTCGAGATATATACCCTTAGTGTCGAATGATGACAGGTCTTCGGGCCATAAAAATGTTTGTTTGGGCTTGGGGTAATCGAACCCTTAGGTTCGGATGGGGTGAGAACAAAGTCTCGAACCCTTACTGTATCGGCCCTTAGGCTCTTTTAAGTCGGGCCATTATGGCCTCTAAGAGATGTCTATTTTAATTCCCTTTGTTGGCTTAGTGAAAAAGACTTAGTGAAAATTTTCATGTTTGTGCCTTTTGCACGCATCTTTCACCCATTGGGTTTTTTCGAGGGTTTAGTGTCAATCGGACCCGTTTTGTTTCTAATGCCTTAGCACAAGTTCGTGTATAAGTAGTTCTGATACCTCTTGAGGTTTCCTTGAGGGATGATTTTATCGAAGCCCTTTGATTATTTTGCCGAGGGTAGCCTTTATTTAACTGGTTTTTCAAGGCCTTTAGTTCATAGAGGAAGTCGGACGTCTCCGAGCCGCATTATTTTGGTTGTAGCTTTTTCATATGACCTTAGTCTTTAATATGGACGTAGACTTCAGGCATGTCTTTTGGACTTGTTTCCCGATAGTATTTCGAACTTGTTCGAAATGTTAGTCCCCGAGTGTGATGTCTTTGGCCTTTACGTCGAGGGATTCCTCTTTGAGGTTTTATAAGTTCGAGTTTATATAATTCAAACGTATTGACTGTCGATGACAGTCCTCGAGTAGTCGATGTGTTGTGTTTCGGATCTTGAGAATTTTCTCCTATAGAATCATAAATATGGAGCTCATATAGTATCAAATTGTTTCAAGACACAAACTGTTTAACAGGAAGAGTGCTTATTTAAATAACTCATACATGCGTACATGTTTTGTCTTCGGGGCTCGGTTATTCTATATGGACACGGTCCCTTTGACTGTTTGGCCCATTACAAAGTTTTTCTATCGAGACCCTCTTAGGTGTGAAGTATTTTCCTCGAAATGTTAGTCTAGTCCCTGAGGATGATTCCCCCTAGTATTCGAGGTTGATTGAAAAGAAGCCTTGGATACTATTGAATTCCCCTTAGGTAGCATATAGTTGTTTCCTCATTAAAAACCTTGTCGGAAAAACCCATTTGGGATAAAACCCGATCTAAGGAAAAAAGAGTGCAACGCGTGCTTTAAAACCTAAGGTCTTCGAGTAGAAGAGTGTCTCGACGTCTTCGATCGAACACCTACAATGAGTTAGCCCCGAATACAGATGGAAAAAGGAGAAGATCATACCTTAGCTATAATATCGTTTTAGCAGTGATACATTCCAATTGTTTGGCAATTGCTCGCCTTCCATCGTGCTAAGTTTGTAAGATCCCTTTCCAACGACTCCGATGACTCGATATGGTCCTTCCCAATTTGGGCCTAGCTTCCCTTTATTCAGGTCTCGAGTATTGAGGGTGACTTTCCTTAAAACTAAGTCCCCGACTCCGAAGTGGTGAAGGTTGGCCCTCCTGTTATAATACCTCTCGAGGCTAGTGTTCATAGCCTCATGGTTTGACTGCTCGGTTGCGCGCTGAAACCTGACGCTAGGTTCCCCGACCTCGACTAGAATTAATGCTTCGGAACCATACACCAAAGATAATGGAGTTTCTCCCGTGCTGGATTTTGACGTCGTTCAATATGCCCACAGTATCTTGGGAAACACTTCTCTCCATTTCCCCTTAGCATCACTCAACCTTTTCTCCAAGTTTTGGATAATAGTTTTGTTTGTGGATTCGGCCTGGCCATTTGCGCTTGGGTGATATGGTGTCGATAAGATCCTCTTTATTTTGTGCTCTTTGAATAACTTTTTCACCTTGTTACCAATAAATTGCTTCACGTTGTCACATACTATTTCAGCGGGTATCCCGAACCGACACACGATGTGATCCCATATGAAGTCTATGACTTCTTTTTCTCTTACTTTCTCGAAGGCCTGCGCTTTTACCCATTTGGAAATGTAGTCAGTCATAAACAAAATGAATTTAGCTTTACCTGATGCCGTTAGCAGGGGCTGACGATGTCCATCCCCCATTTTATGAATGGCAATGGGGATAGGACTGAAATGGAGTTGTTCACCGGGTTGATGGATCATCGGTACAAACCTTTGGAATTTGTCGCATTTTCGAACAAACTCCTTAGTGTCTTTCTCCATGCTATCCCACTAATACCCAGCTCTAATAATTTTGTGAATCAAAGCGTCAGCGTCGGAGTGGCTGCTACAAGTACCTTCGTCGGTTTCTCGTAAAACATAATCGGTATCCCTCGGTCCTAAGCATACCGCCAATGGTCCCTTGAAGGTCCTCATGTACAATGTTCTATTCTCATCTAAAGTGAATCGGGTTGTTTTAGCTCATAGGGATCTCGACTCTTTAGCATCCGAAGGGAGCTTTCCGTGCTTCAAATACTCAACATATTTATTCCTCCAATCCCAAGTTAAACTTGTAGAGTTTATCTCAGCATGACCTTCCTCGACTACAGACCTCGACAACTGGACAACAGTCCCTGGGACAACATCATTTTCTTCCACAGATGAACCCAAATTCACAAGTGCGTCAGCCTCACTGTTTTGGTCCCGAGGTATATGGTCAAACGTCCACTCCTTGAAGTGGTGCAATGTCACCTGTAACTTGTCTAAGTACCTTTGTATTTTTTTTTCTCGAACCTCGAAGCTTTTCTTTACTTGGTTCACCACCAACAAAGAGTCACACTTGGCCTCGATGACCTCTGCTCCCAAGCTTTTGGGTAATTTGAGACCTGCAATCATGGCCTCGTACTAGGCCTCATTGTTAGTTAACCTAGAAGTCTTGATAGACTGTCTAATAGTGCTACCCATAGGTGGTCTCAAAACAATGCCGAGCCTGGACCCTTTCACGTTCGAGGCACCGTCTGTGAAAAGGGTCCATACCCTTGATGATATACCCGACTTTAGTAGAAAATCTTTTTCTACTTCGGGTACGAGGGCAGGTGCAAAGTCATCCACGAAGTCTGCTAGAATTTGAGACTTGATAGCTGCCCGGGGTTGATATTCAATATCATACCCACCGAGTTCGATGGCCCATTTGGATAATCGGCCCGACAACTCAGGCTTGTGCAAAACATTTCGAAGTGGATAAGTAGTTAACACACATCTGGGGTGACATTGGAAATATGGCTTCCATTTTCTAGATGCGCTTGTTAACGCAACTGCTAGCTTCTCTAAATACGGATATCTAGTTTCAGCATCTCCTAAGGTTCGACTCACATAATAAACTGGAAATTATGTACCTTGTTCTTCTCAAACTATCACGCCACTTACCGCTACCTCGGACACAGCCAAGTATAAGTATAGTTTCTCATCCGCCTTCGGGGTGTGAAATAGAGGTGGGCTCGATAGGTACCTCTTTAATTCCTCCAACGCTTGCTGACATTCCAGAGTCCATGCAAAATCATTATTCTTTTTTAGTAAGGAGAAGAACATGTGACTCCGATCTGACGACCTCGAGATAAATCAACCCAAAGCAGTTATCCGGTCAGCCTTTTTACGGCTTTCACACTTTCCACGACGGTGATTTCTTCAATGGCTTTAATTTTGTCGGGGTTGATCTCGATCCCCCTATTTGACACCATCAAACCCAGGAACTTACCCGAGCCGACTCCGAAGGCGCATTTCTTGGGGTTGAGTTTCATGTTGTATTTTCTAAAAACCTTGAATGTTGCCTGCAAATGATTCAAATGGTACTCTGCGCGCAGGGACTTAACTAGCATATCATCAATGTAAACTTCTATTGATTTACTATATGTTGTTCTAACATTTTATTAACTAGGCGTTGGTGTGTAGCTCCTACGTTTTCCAGCCCGAATGGCATTACATTGTAACAATATTCTCCATACTAGGTGATAAATGAGGAGTTTTCCTGGTCTTTCGGGTTCATTTGAATTTGATTGTACCCGGAGTAGGCATCGAGAAATTTAAGGATCTCGTGGCCGGTCATGGCATCGATCATGCGATCGATGTTAGGCAATGGAAAAGAGTCTTTAAGGCATGCCTTGTTCAAATCCTTGTAATCTATGCACATTCTAAGTTTGTTTCCTTTTTTAGGAACTACGACCACATTGGCTAACCATTAAGTATATTTCACTTCCGTGATAGACCCTATTTTGAGAAGTTTAGTTACCTCGTCCTTTATGAATGTGTGCTTTACCTCGGATTGGGTCTTCTCATTTTCTTTACCGGTTTAAACCTGGGGTCGAAACTTAGCCGATGTGTTGTTACTCTGGTGGAATCCCTGTCATGTCTAAATGGGACCAAGCAAAGAAATCTATGTTATTGATAAGGAATTGTATGAGTCTTTTCCTGAGTTAGGGGGTTAATCACGTTCCCAGGTATACCTTCCGTTCGAGCAGATGCTCGATCAATATCACCTGCTCCATCTCCTCGATCATTGACTTTGTTGCATCTGATTCCTCAGGAATGATGAAAGCTCGACGAGTAAGGAAATCCTCTTCCTCGTCCTCGATTACCTGTTCCTCGGGCTTGATCGAGGCTGGGGACGATGATTGCTATTTGGCCAACTATTTGTCTTTGATGTTTGATTTTTCTGAGGTCGAAGGTGCTGGTGTTGGTGTCAAATCATGAATTGCAAACATCCTCTTTGTTGTGTGTTGCTCCACGCAAACTGTTTCCACTCCATATTTTGTTGGAAATTTCATCATTTGGTGAAGGGTCGATGGCACCGCCCTTATATTATGGATCCACGGCCTCCCGAGCAGTGCATTGTAACTCATGTCACCTTCGATGACATGAAATTTTGTGTCCTGAATGGTCCCGGTTACGATCACTGGAAGGATTATCTCTCTCTTTGTTGTTTCACTAGCCATGTTGAAGCCGTTTAGGACCCGAGATGCAGGTACAATTTGATCTAGCAGTCTGAGCTGCTCTATGAACTTCGACATGATTATGTTTGCAGAGCTACCTGGATCCACAACAACACGTTTAACTTGAATTTTCTTTAGCAAAATAGAAATTACCAGCGCATCGTTGTGTGGCTGAGATAGGCCTTCTATATCCTCTTCATTGAATGTAAGGGTGCTTTCGGGCATGTAATCTCCGGTCCATTTCTCTCTTGTAATCGACACTTTGGTGCGTTTGAAAACAAGTCCTTGTGGGACGCCGACCCCACCAAAGACCATGTGGATGATATGTTGAGGTTACTCTTGCTCATTCTTTCTATTGGCGTCTCTTTCTCTGAAGTGATTTCTGGCCCTGTCACTGAGGAACTCGAAGGTGACCTTCGTTGAACAACCGAGCTACGTCTTCTCTCAATTGTCTGCAGTCCTCGATCCTATGGCCATGTGTACCATGATATTTACACATCAAGTTAGGATTCTTTTGAGAAGGGTCAATTTGTATAGGTCTGGGCCACCTGGTGTCTTTAATCCTTCCAATGGACAAAACAATACCCGAGGCATCGACGCTGAAGTTATACTCCGATAATCAAGGTGCTTCTACGGGATCAGTGTACTTGTCAAATCCATTCTTACTCATGAGTCCCCGAGAATTTTTCACTCGATCATTTCTTCGATCATTCCGGTGGGGATTGCGTCCCAAATTGTTGTTTCTTCGATCTGCGACATATGGTTGGTACCGTTCTCTGTTTGACCTCGGTTCTCTGTTAATATCCCTCGAGGCCTTTACCACCAATCTATTCGGGTGAACTGACCCCGAGGGGGCTCTTAACTGGTCGTCCTCGACCCTGATCTTTGATTGGTAGCGATTATGCACGTCCGCCCATGTAACAGCAGGATATTCAACCAGGTTTTGCTTCAACTGTCGTGATTCTATCGAACTTCGTTCATTCAACCCTTGTGTGAAATCTAGAACGGCACAATCATCGGATACCGACGGTAACTCCATTTGTTCCATCTAAAATTGGGACACGAACCCCCTCATCATTTCGTTGTCCCTTTGTTTAATCTTGAAAACGTCTGATTTCCTCGTTACAACCTTTGTAGCACCAGCATGTGCCTTTACAAATGAATCTGCCAACATGGCGAATGACTCGATAGAGTCCGGGGGCAAGTTGTGATACAAAATCATTGCACCCTTATATAAAGTTTCCCCTAATTTTTTCAGCAAAACGGACTTGATCTCATCGTCCTCTAAGTCGTTTCTTTTTATATCGCATATGTATGTGGTGATGTGTTCATTAGGATTGGTGGTCCCATTGTATTTAGGTATGTTCGTCATGCGAAGCTTCTTTGGAATAGGCTTCGGGTCCGCGCTCGGGGTAAAAGGCTTTTGTACGAACTTTTTGGAATCCAAACCCTTCAAAATCGGAGGTGCCCCTGGTATTTGATCGACTTGGGAGTTGTACGTCTCCACCTTTTTGTCATTATCTTCGATCCTCTTTTCTCCTGATTCGATCCTTTTGGTGAGTTCTTCGAAAATTTTCATGATTGTAGGGTCAGTCCCTGATCCATTATCATTTGACCTTTCTGGAACCGGCTCAGTTCGACGAGTGGTTTCTGGCTCAACCACACTCGAAGTTTTTTGTTGACTTTTTAGCTGAGCGATAACAATCTGCTGAGCTTGTAGCATTTCGAAGATTACTTGGAGGTTAACTCCTCCATCTCCTAAACCCTGCGTTCCTTGACCACTGGGTCGAACCTCCCTGCGTACACTTCCTCTGATGTCTGCACCTAAGTCCGCATTTAGAGCAACACGCGAACCAACATCGACTGGCTCTACAATTGGCACTACCCCGGGGCTAAGCGGTGGTACACCGTCCCCTGACGCAACTACATTAGCATTTTTCCCATGAAATCTGAGACCATCACTGCCGTGTACGGGTGTGTTTTGCGAAGTCGACATGTTTCAACATGAAAACAAAGAATCTTTGTCAAGAACAAGTGTGAAAATAACGTGCATTATCAAAATCAGCACTGGCATAATCACTATTATCTTTAGCCTCACAGTGGGCGCCAAACTGTTAACCCTAAAATCTGAGTAACAATTAAACTTAAGTTGAGGCCTAAAAGATATGTGATTTAATCCAATATTAATCGATAAACAAGAAGATAAGTGCGTGAATTAAGTGAGCAAGATAGATCAAACCAGTGTATGAATGCCTCGGCCCCGAGCTTCGNTTATGTTCAAGTCCTGCTCGGCCTGACACCATTATTAGTATATTACAATTAATAGTTTAAGTTCTCTCTCCCAAACTTTTTCAGAAAAGAAGAATTTCTACGGGATTGTTACGCAAATAGTCAGTCAGATTTATTGTTTATTTTTTTAGCCAGTATACATAAATTATATATTAATCATATATAATTATATACATATTATATATGAATTATACATATATTATATATCCGTCGGCTATTTTTAGTTTAAGAGAGTAGGTGGACGACTAGTTGGGTTAATATTAATTCATATAAATTGACTGAGAGATGTTAGCCTGATAAAAAATTATACATTAACTCAACTTCAGATCCAAATTTTTTGGATAGAAACATGTGAGTATTTAAGAGGAATTACGTCAATAACAATTTGTTGATGATGACTAGAATATGCTAGCTATTAAACTACATAGAGTTCATTTAATTAGAGGAACTTAAAAATACTTCTTTTTCAACTATGCATGTTCTCATGTCGGGATTTTAATTGGGTACGAAATTTTGTAATTAACAATTCAAATAAACTTCTTAGTAATATTTCTCATTAGCATTGAGGAAATGTACATTGCACAAATTGGTGGTTTTATCTAATATATAATACATTAATACCAGTGGTTAACACGAGCTTGTATTAAAACGCACCATCTACTCAGATTTTAACAATATCTAAAAATTCTAAATGATTTTAAATTTCAAGTTGTCATTATCTTTGTTTACCCTAAAATCTAAGTAACAATTAAACTTATGTTGAGGTCTAAAAGATATGTGATTTAATTCAATACTAATCGATAAACAAGAAGATAAGTGTGTGAGTTAAATGAGCAAGATGATCAAAGCATTGTATGAGTGCCTCGACCTCAAGCTTCAATGACCTCGAGGGATACCAAGATGAACTGTAAAATATAAGAAGGATAAAGCTAAAGGACAATTCTGATAAGAGATGAGCACAAAAATAAGAATGTATGTTCTTTGCCAATGATTGATAATCTTTACAAATGAATAAGCTTCCCTTTATATAATTGGGGGGAGGGGGGGGTCCTAAATAAAGTACATTTTCATTTCTAGAAAGGAATCTAATTTGTATAGCTGTCTAACCGATTTGTTCGAATTCGTACAAATTCATTCCGGGATTTACGCCTTGATCTTTGTGCCATTGGAGGAATCCCGCCCATTCTGTTACAAGCCTATAATGGCATTATCTCGAGGTAGGTTTTACTCGGCCTCCGGTATAATGTGCTTTGGTCCTCGAGCCCTGCACCCCGTCATTACTCTCGAGCCTGATCTACCGAACTTGCTTGACCCATTTGAACTCGAGCTCGGGGTGATCTCTCGAACCTGTGAAATTGGGCGTACCTGATTTCGACCGTATACAATAATTTGTTCACGATGTTTGGCCATCAACTTTATTTGATTCATGGATTAAGGTGTGAATTTTTGTGCATTCTCTTGCTTTATTATCTTTTGGGTATATACAACAAACTATAGTTTTATTTTTGTTTGTAATTTGCTATTGAAAAAAAATGTTTTGGTTTGATATTTTCGTTTTTGATTTTTCGGTGTTGAGTCTTCGTGGCCACTTCTTTTTATTATGTTTTGGTTGGACTTTTTTTGTTTGTTTAGTCATTGAAATTTAAGTTTCGCAAAGTANAAAAAGCCCAAAAAATGGGGGAACGTCTCTTTTTAAAAACTAGAATGGGATCTAAAAAAAAAAAAAAAAAAAAAAAAAAAAAACTTAAACATATCCTATTCTTTAGTTATTTTAAGATTAAAGTATTAGAAAATATTCATTTTATAAGTTAAATTTCTGAAATGCATATGGTATCATTATGGTGTTATTTCTTATTTCTTTTTCTTTTTTCACTTAAATGTATGTTTTGGTTAGACTTTTTTTTTAATGGTTTCGTTATTGAAATTTAAGTTTCACGAAGTACCTTTATGTTAATGTTAAAACCTATATTTACAATATCTTGGGGAAACAATAACTTAAAAATATCCTATTATTTAGTTATTTCATGATTAAAGTATTAGTAAATACCATTTCTGAAATACATTAATTGGTATCATTATGTTATTATTTTTATAGCTTTTTGTTTTTCAATTTGACAGTGCATTAGTCCTCCAAGTTCTTTCAACTATATCAAGGCTCCTCAAGATTAAATCTAAAATTTGTGTAATATGACAAGACTTTCTCGCAATAAATGTAACAACCATTTTCTTTTTTATTTGAAATTCCTTTCATTAGACAAACACACACAAAAAAATAAAAAATAAAAAACCGCTTGCAGAATAGTTGAGGGAAAGAAACTGATGTACAACATGCAAAGGTATTTGCTTGGTTCCATTGTCACCAGTGCAAAAACTAATGAATGAAGATGATATTTTCAGAAAAAAACTTATTGTGTCAATAGGAACAGTTATATAGTTTTTCTTTATAAAATAAACCATCTTTGATTCTTAAGTACTTCGGTCATTTAATCAATATCTTAATCATACTATATTCATATAATGAAACAAATTTTATATAATTCATTTTATTACTATTATGCATTAATAAAATTACTATCTTCTAGAACATTTCCGAATAGCATTTAAATAGGAAGGAAAGGCAAGAAGATTTACATTAATAAAAAAGAATTCTATATAAGATGAGTGTTAGATTCTTCCCGATAGGTTATTTTATTTATTCGAGTTTGTGTTTGTATTTCGTTTTTCCATATGTTCCATATGTTTTTTTATACATTAGATATTTATTTTATTTATATAATCGTCTAAGATTTTTTTAATATTTTATACTATAAAATTTTATCTTTTATATCAACTAAATTTATAAAAAGGATAGTGTCGATGCACGAAGCGCGGATCATAATATATTTAAGACCATAAATTTTAAAATCATTTATTTTTTTCTTCAATTCTCTGCCCAGCTAAATAAAATCACATAAAATTAAATGAGACGGGGAAGTATTATATTTCCGTTGTATGCTCTATATGCTACTCATTCGATGCACTTAATGGTCCACTAAAATTTGTGTTGTTAATTACTTGAATGGTGCTATCAATTTTTGTGTAGTTAGGTATTCTCACTAATATTTGGTATGCCTTCCGAATTAATGCTATTTCGAGAGTTCGTACTTATTGGCAGTAAATGTTTCCAGATATGTAAGTACTTAGTAATTTTCCCAAGTTTAGAGGACACAAAGTAAAACTTTCTCCAAAAGAATCAGTTTCATCCCAGTATTTGAGACTTCATAGTGACTTTTTTCTTTCTTTTTTGATTTAATTTGTGATTGTCAAGAGATAGCAAAGATATATACTAGTATTTCACATTATAAATTTCACACTGAACGAATTAGGCATCACTTTGAAATTGTTAGACACTTTGAAAGGTGCCAAGTGAGAAATGAGAATGGAAGTCATTGTTAGGATATACTTCCTCCATTTACTTTTATTTGTCCACCATACAAAAAATTTATTTTCATTTTAACTTGTCATTTTAGCAAATCAAGACAAAACCATATTTTTTTGTTCATACTTTACTCTTATTATTAATTATGAATTTTATGGTAAAATAAGCACTTCATCTATTATTTCTTAAGAGACGTGCAAAATATATTATGGACAAGTAAAATAAACGAAGGGAGTAAGATTTTGGAAAGGTGCCAAGTGAGAATACAAGTCATTGTTGGGATAAAAAAATGTTAGGTTCTTCGTCTATGTTTACCTCGAAAATGGTTTTAACAATTATACTTGATTTATGGTTCTAAAAATATGTGATTTATTCTCATACTAGTTAATAATCAAGAAATGACAAGTGTAAGTAAGAAGAATGTGATAATCGAACCAGTGTTGCTAAAGGAACGAGGGCCTCGAACTTGGTGGTTTCAGGGCCTCGAGGCTAGCTCAGTAACAATAAAGTATGAACAATAAATGAAGAATAATAAAGTTGAAGAATAAACTTGAGCACATCAAACGAGAAAAGTTAAGTAGAATATTCTATAGCGGTGAATGATATGATGGTCCTTACAAAATAATTGGGGTCCCATTTATATAGGAGAGGAAAACCCTAATATGGTACATGTCTAATTATGACAAAGAATAATATTGGTACAGCTGTATAACAGCCTAGTATGGTTTGTACTATGTCTTACAAATCTTATCTGTCCAAACCACGTGTCCATGAAAAATTCTCGCTTGTTCTTGACTGCCATCGATTTTGCACAGCCTCGAGGTAGGCCGTAACTGGCCTTCGATGTGCTTTCTCGAAGTGCACATTCCAAGAACGGACTTGAACTTTATCTCAAACATGAGCTCGGGCTCGAAACATAGCATAAACTTTGAAATCGAACTTCTCTGATTTCGGCCGTATACTATCCCGCGTTTCTTAGAATGAAATTATGAGAAACGATTTGACTTTACGAGGTCTTGGATAATGATATCATTCATGTGACGTAGGCATTTAAATAACCGAAACGTCACGTCGGTTCTTTTCCCCAAAAACATTGAGTGCTCGTCAGAGCCGGTCGGCCACCAACATCAATGAACAGTCGCCGTCTTCCCTTATATATATCCGCTTTCGCTTCTTATTAGGAACTTTTCTACTCTGCAATATTTATTCTTCTCTATAAGCTTTCTTTTCACCACCAATTCCTCCGCCGTACTAGCAAAAAAACTCGCCGGTTTATTCACTTCTTCTTTCTTTATCTAAAGAAACTATGGCCAAAACTTCCAAATCCGTTCCTTTGAAAGAAGGAACCTCCACTTCTTCTTCCCGTCCGGCCGGTGGTCGACTGCTGGCGCTCAATGAGATTGTTCCAAGTAACTTTTCTTTAAAGAAAGACTTTACAATAGAGAAACCCTCCGATGTTCCCGAGCGTCGGGAACACGCATCGAGATATATAAGATCCATCGAGGAAGGACACCTCGAAGCTGTAAGGAGAGAATGTAAATGGGGGAAGGAGGTCATTCTGCAAATACCTTCTCAGGAAGAGGATATTATGACCCATGTAGAGGGTTTTTTGAGCATATATACATACCCCTTTATACTGCGTCCCTTCAACCCACTTGTGCTCGAATTTTGTCAAAAGTATCAATTTACGCTGGGCCAAATTCATTCAGCCTTCTGGCGTATCATATTAATGATGAGGTTCTTCGCCGAAAAGGCAGAGGTCGAGTTCACCCTCAGCCACCTCATTCGATTGTATCGACCTCAACATTTCCGAGGTTTAATCAAGTTCCAACGCCGATCCGTAAAGTCCTTCTTCGCCAGTAACGACGAAGTTAGAGATCGAGGTTGGATGAGCCGGTTCATCCGAGTGAGGACCGTCGATATTATTCCCAAGGAGTTCCTGCCATTCCTAGAGAAATGGAACTTCGAACGTGAGTAAAATACCTTGCTCTATTTCTTTTTCATAACTTCCATAACTTTCGCCGACTTCACATAATTGTTCCTTTTTTTTTACTTCCACAGTGGTTCCGTGGATGCCTAATGCGGTCCTCGATCTCGCGGAAGTCTCGTAAACTGAGTGGAAAGATTTGTCGAAGGGCAAGTGGGAAGCGAAACATCACGGTACGTATTGTAACCTTACTTTACATAAAAAACACCTTTCTTCACGTGGCCTAATTCCACTATCGCAGGTATCGATGATTTTTCCGAGATAAGGCCACCCCCTTTTGGGGAGGAAGAGGGATCCTCGGCTCCATAGCCGAAAAAGGATAACAAGAGAAAAAGGTCATTGAGGAACGAGGGCACCCAAGGCGAAGCAAAGCCAGCTCGAGGACGCAAGAAGAATGTTGTCGTCGAGGAATTCAACTTCATCCGCTGGTCAATAGGTGACGATGAGCACGAGGTGGAGGGTTCAACGTTGGTAACTCGAACCAGAAAGCCTTCCAAGGCTATTAAACTTGTTGGAACCGAGACCCCTGGCCTCGTAACAGGACCTTAACAAGGAACAAGGAATGAGGGTCCCGTGTCACCCGAGGTAGTGATTGTTGCCCATACATCAGGAAATACTGCAGAGGGGGTGAGCTTCGAAGCTCCTCTACCTAAACAGAGCGCCTCGGGTGATCTCCCTGAGGCCGTGGCAGCAGGCCACTCCTCGTATTTTCCTACTTTCTCCAATGATACCATAAGGGACGCTCGAAACCTGGAGATGCCCGAGTTAGGCGGAGCCCTGAGTGAAAACAACCCCTTCCATGATTATTTTTGGGGTCGATGAGGATGAACCAGCAGATGCAATCTCAAACTTCGAGGAGGCTCGATGGATTTTCTCAATTGTATGTTTTTAATAGCATTGTGATTTTTCTAACTTCATACTTTCTTCTCTTGTCTAATCGAACTTTCTTCTCAGTAGGCCTTTAATAAATTTAAGACTGAGTTGTGTCGCTGTGAGGCCGAGCTGCGTAGATCCTTGAATAAGGAGAAGTCCCTCGGGCTTCTTATTGACAAGAAAGAAAAGGAGTTGAGGCACCTTCGGTCGGAGTTGACCAAAGCTCGTGAGTACGAGGACAAGCTGGAGAAGCAGGTAACCTGTGTTCTGAAAGAATACGGGCTCCCTCTCCCATCTTCGGAGGCTAACACTTCAATGACTCAGTTGCAGCATAAGGTGGAGATGCTGGAACATCTTTGGGGGTGATGTTTCCCATGTCAACTCTGAGTGTAATAAATGGAAAGAACAGATGGACATCCTTGTTGTGGCCAACAAAGATGCATTGTCCAAGTTATCCGCCGCTGAAATCCAACTTCGGAATGCTCATGAGAGAAACTCGATTCAGGCGGGCAGGATAGTCAAGCTCGAGGTCGGTCTCACGAAGACAAAGGCTGAAGTTGTGAAAGCCCGAGCCGAGGCCAAAGAGATACAAGCCAAAGCCGACAAGACGGTAGCCATCTATTTGAAAGATGCTACTAATGCTTAGATGGAGTCAAGGAGGGCCTCTGACCGGGACCAAAGAAGCAACGATTACGCCCGACTCTGATCCCGAAGGGAAACCCTCGAGGAGATCCATGCTAAGGGCTTCGATCTCTCCGAGGAGATAGAGCAGGCTAAAGCACATGAGGCTAATGCCAAGTTCGTCCTTTCCTCCGATGATGAAGCTGAAGTAGAGGGTGACGAAGAGGAGGCTGGCGAGGAGGCTTCCGAGGAAGAGGCTAGTCCCGAAGGGGTTGATGAAGACAAAGTCCCCAAGGGAGAAAAGACTCCCGAAGGTCAAACAACCGAAGGTCAAGCTTCCGAGGATGTAGTAGTCCCCGCGGGTGATACCTTTGAGAAGGCGACCCCATCAATAGATTAGGCCTCCTTTAATTCCTATGTAAGGGCTCCATGTGGGAGTTTTGTAAACATACTTTGTACCCTCATCATAAACATACTTTGTACCCTCCATGTGGGAGTTTTGTAAACATACTTTGTACCCTCATCATAAATACAAAAAAATCTTTGTTTCATCTTTGTTGTAAATTTATGCCTTGCCTTTGTCTTTTTGATGTTGTTGATGATCAGTCTGCTGTGTTGGACTTAGAATATAAAACCCTTAGGTTTTTGTGCTTTGATCAATGACCGATAATAAGTGATCATTTAGGGTCTGATCTCCGAGCTAAGCTTTAGATCGGGACTTTCGAGTCTGAACTAGACGAGGTCTCGGTCACAGTGTGCTTCAGCCTTTAAGTTCTTAAGGTATCGGCCCTTAGGCTCTTTTTAAGTTGACCCTTAGGCTCTTTAGGTTGGCCCTTAAGGTCTTACATCGGCCCTTAGGATCTTTTTATATTGGGTCAATTCGACCGCTAAAATCGCTACAATTTTCCCCCATTCTGGCTAAGACTTTTAAAAATTTTGTTATGTCTTGGCATATTTTTGTATTCGTCCGAATTTTCAACGGTTAGATTGATAGGAACCTCGATTACAAGTCGATGTGCGAAAATAATTGAGTACCTCGTGAGGTTCTCTCGAAGGCTGATTTTTTCAAAACCTTTACATTGTTCGGAGCTGATATTATCGAAGCCCCTTTGATTATGCCGAGGGTAGCCTGATTTAATCGATTTTTTCGAAGTATTTGAAGGCCTTTAGTTTATGGAAGAAGTCGGACGTCTTCGAGCAACATTATTTTGGCTATAGCCTTTTATCTGATTGTAGTCTTTATATTTGGCCGTAGCCTTTAGTCCCCGCATGAGATGGCCTCGGCCTTAATATCCAGGGTATGCCTTTTTAAGGGTCTTATAAGTTCGAGTATATAGCCTTGGCCTTAATATCGGGGGGATGCCTTTTTTAAGGTCTTATAAGTTCGGATATGCCTCATTAAGGTCTTATAAGTTTGAGTATGCCTCATTGAGGTCTTATAAGCTTGAGTTTGATTTTTTCCTCATTGAGGTCTTATGAGTTCGAGTTTTTGATGACTCGATATGTTGACCATCGAAGATAGTTCCCGAGTGTTCGGGTTTATTTGGCCCTTGAACCGATTAATGAAAATAGTGGACTTCTTTGAGGCACAAAGTGTTTTGATATAATAAGAATTCTTCTTCAAATGATCGATACATGCGTACATGTTTTTCCATAGGGCTCGACTATTCTATATGGGCACAATTCATTTGACTGTTTGGCCCATTACAACATTTTCCTATCGAGGACCACTTCGGCATAACTTGCTTTCTTTGAGAAAGTAACCTCCATGGGCGATGCCCCCCAGTATTCGAGGTTGATAGAAAAGAAGCCTTGAATACTTGTTAAGTTTTCCTTAGGTAGCATATAGATGTTGCTTCATTAAAAAAAAACCTTGCTGGTAAAACCTATTTGGGATAAAACTCGATCTAAGGGAAAAAGAGTGCATCGCATGCTTTAAAACCCAAGGTCTTCGAGTTGAAGGGTGCTTCGATATCAACAATCAAATACCTGTAAGGAGTTAGTATGAAATGTAAATTAAAAAGGAGAAGGTGTTCATGGACTCGTTGTTTGAGTCCTCGATAGCATGCTGAAATCTGACGCTCGGTTCCCCGACCTCGACTGGTATCAATGCCTCGGACCCATATACTAAAGAGAACAGAGTCTCCCCTGTGCTCGACTTCAAAGTTGTTCGATACGCCCATAGTAGTTCGGGAAACACTTCTCTCCACTTCCCCTTTGCATTCTCTAACCTCTTCTTTAAGCTTTGAATGATAGTTTTGTTTGTGGACTCGGCTTGACCATTTGCACTTGGATGGTAAGGCGTTGATAGGATCCTTTTTATTTTATGATCCTCGAGAAATTTTAGCTACTTACTACAGATGAACTGCTTCCAATTATCACATGTGATCTCGGAGGGGATCCCAAATCGGCATATGATGTGATCCTATATGAAGTCAATGACTTCTTTTTCTCTTATCTTCTCGAAGGTCTACACTTCTACCCATTTTGAGAAGTAGTCAGTCATAAATAGGATCAATCTAGCTTTACCCTATGCCGTTGGTAGGGGGCCGATGATGTTCATCCCCCATTTCATGAATGGCCACGGGGATAGGACCGAGTGTAATTGTCCACCGGGTTGATGAATCATCGGCACAAATCTTTGGCACTTGTCACATCTTCGAACAAATTCCTTGGTGCCCTTTTCCATGCTATCCCAGTAATACGCCGCTCTGATTACCTTACGAACTAAATAATCGGCACCATAGTGGTTTCCACAAGTGCCTTCGTGTATTTCATGTAGCACATAGTCAGTGTCCCTCGGTCCTAAGAATACTTCTAGTGGTCCACCGAACGTCCTCCTATACAATGTTCCATTCTCATTGAGTGAAAATCGGGTTGCTTTGGCTCGAAGGGCCCTCGATTCTTTTGGGTCCGTAGGGAGCTTCTCATGTTTCAAGTAGTCGATGTACTTGTTTCTCCAATCCCATGTTAGACTCGCGGAGTTGATTTATGCATGGCCTTCTTCGATCAGCAACTTTGATAGTTTTACGATGGTCCCCGGGACTATGTCATCTTCTTCTACCGAGGATCCCAAATTCGCGAGTGCATCAACCTTGCTATTCTGTTCTCGAGGTATGTGGACCAGGGTCCATTCTTTGAAGCGATGCAAGGTCACTTGAAGCTTGTCTAAGTATCTTTGCATCCTATCTTCTCGAACCTCGAAGCTCCCGTTTACTTGGTTTACAACCAAAAGAGAGTCACGTTTTGCTTTGATGACCTCTGTTCGTAGGCCTTTGGCTAGTTTGAGACCTGAAATCATGGCCTCATACTCGGCCTCATTGTTAGTCAATTTTGAAGTTTTTATGGATTGTCTAATTGTGCCGCCCCTAGGTGGTTTTAGAACTATACCGAGCCCGGACCCTTTCACATTCGAGGCACCGTCAGTGAAGCGGGTCCATACCCCTGATGATGTGCCTGTTTTTAAAAAGAGTTATTTTTCCACTTCGGGCACGAGGGAAGGCGTAAATTCGGCCATGAAGTTTTCCAAAATTTGAGACTTGATAGCCGTTCGAGGTTGATATTCGATATCATACCCTCCAAGTTCGATGGCCCATTTGGCTAATCGGCCTGATAATTTGGGCTTATGCAAGATGTTTCAAAGTGGACATGTAGTTAACACACATATAGGATGACATTGAAAGTATGGTTTCAACTTCCTAGATGTACTTAATAGTGCAAGAGCTAATTTTTCAGAGTTCAGATACCACTTATGTAATCAATAAGGAATTTCGTACCTTGTTCTTCTCGAACCAACACGCCACTTACTGCTACTTCAGACACGGCCAAATACAAGTATAGTGTTTCATCCTCCTTGGGGGTATGGAGCAAAGGTGGGCTTGAGAGATACCGTTTTAATTCTTCCAAAGCCTGTTGGCATTCTGGAGTCCACTCGAAGTTGTTTTTCTTCTTGAGAAGGGAGAAACAGTGATGACTCCGATCCAATGACCTCGAGATGAATTGGCCTAAGGCTATTATCTGCCCGGTCAGCCGATGTACTACTTTCACATTGTTTACCACGGTGATCTCCTCGGTAGATTTTTGATTTTATCGGGGTTAATCTCGATCCCCATGTTTGACACCATGAAGCCAAAAAATTTGCTCGATCCGACTCCGAAGGCGAATTTCTCGGGATTGAGTTTCATATTGTACCTTCTTAGGATATCGAACATTGCCTGCAAATGAGTCAAATGGTCCTCCGCATGCAGGGACTTAACTAACATGTCATCAATGTAAACTTGCATAGACTTTCTTATTTGATGTTCGAACATCTTATTAACTAGGCGTTGGTATGTAGCTCCTGCATTTTTTAGCCCGAAGGGCATTACATTATAGCAATATGTGTCATACTTCATGATAAACGAAGTCTTTTCCTGGTCCTCCGAGTTCATTTGAATTTGATTGTACCCGGAGTAGGCGTCGATAAAAGTAAGGATCTCGTGGCCAGCCGTAGCATCGATCAGACAGCCGATGTTTGGCAGTGGGAAGGAATCTTTAGGGCATGCTTTGTTCAAATCTTTGTAATCTACACACATTCTAAATTTATTTCCCTTTTTCGAGACTACTACTACGTTAGCTAGCCATTCGGGGTATTTTACTTCCCTAATGGATCCTATTTTGAGAAGTTTGGTTACCTCATCTTTGATGAATGCATACTTTACCTCGAACTTAGGTCTCTTTTTTTACTTCACCGGCTTGATTCTGGGATCGACACTTAGCCGATAGGTGGTTATCTCCAGCGGGATCCCTGTCATATCTAAATGGGACCAAGCGAAGCAATCAATGTTATCAATAAGAAATTTAATGAGTTTTTTCCTGAGTTCGGGGGTTAATCCCGTTCCCAGGTATACCTTTCGCTCTGGAAGATGTTTGATCAATACGGCCTGCTCGAGCTCTTCAACTGTGGACTTCGTTGAATCTGACTCCTCGGGGGCAACGAAGGTTCGAGGGGTTAGGAAATCTTCCTCTTCATCCTCGGCCACCTATCCCTCGGGCTCAACCGAGGGTAGGAGCTGTGATTTCTATTTGGCTACTTGTTCGTCCTTCGACTTCTCTGAGGTGGATAGCGTCGGTACCAGTGCCAGGGCGTGCACTATGAATATCTCCTTGGTTGTGTGCTGCTCTCCGTAGACTGTTTTCACGCTATCCTTTGTAGGTAACTTCATCATTTGTTGAAGAGTTGATGGCACGCCCTAATGCTATGAATCCATGGCCTTCCAAGAAAATCGTTGTACCTCATGTCACCTTCGATGACATGAAACTTGGTGGTTTGTACTGTTCCGGCCACGTTGACTGGGAGGATGACTTCCTCCGTTGTTGTTTCACTCTCCATGTTGAATCCATTCAGGACTCGAGAGGCGGGTATGACTTGGTTGAGAAACCCGAGCTGCTCAACGACCTTCGACCTAATTATATTGACCGAACTACCTGGATCCACGAGCACACATTTAACTTGAATTTTATTTAAAAGGATAAAGATTACCAGTGCATCATTATGAGGCTAAGATAAGGCCTCGATGTCTTCCTCGCTGAATGTGACGATGTCCTCGGGAATGTAGTCCCAAGATCGCTTCTCCCTTGTGATGGATACTTTTGTTCGTTTCAATATGGGTCTCTGTGGGATGTCGACTCCTCCGATGATCATATGAATGACGTATTGCGGCTACTCCTATTCATTCTTCCTATTTACGTCTCTCTCTCGGAAATGATTCTTGGCCCGGTTGCTGAGGAACTCTCAATGGTGCCCTTCGTTGAACAATCGGGCTACCTCCTCTCGAAGCTGTTTGTAATCCTCGGTCCTATGACCGTGAGTGCCATAGTATTTGCACATTAAGTTGGGGTTCCTCTGGGAAGGATCTAACTGCATGGGCTTGGGATATCTTGCGTCTCTAATCTTTCTTATGGATGATACGATGTCTGAGGCATTGATGTTGAAGTTGTACTCTGACAATCGGGATACCTCCAACGGTATTGAGTGCCTGTCGAACCCGGTTTTGCTCATGAGCCCCCAGGAGCTTTGGCCTCGATCCACCCTTCTATCATTTTGAAATATATTACGCCTCAATGTGTTTCTTCGGTCTTCGACATATGGTTGGTATCTCTCCTTACTCGGCCTCGGCTCCCTTTATGCATTTCTTGATTCCTTTGCTAATAGACTGCTTGGATACACCAAGCCCGAGGGGGCTCCCAATTGGTCGTCCTCGACACTGATTTTTTATTGATACCTGTTGTGAACATCCGGCCAACTTACTGCGGGATACTCGATCAAGTTTTGCTTTAGCTGCTTCGAAGCTATTGAGCTTCGTTCATTCAAACCCTGAGTGAAAGCTTGCACGGCCTAGTTATCGGAGACTTGTGGTAATTCCATTCTCTCTATCCGCAAGAGGGATACGAACTCCCTTAGCATCTTGTTTTCTCTTAGTTTCATTTTGAAGACATCGGACTTCCTTGTAGCGACCTTTATGGTACCACATCATAGCCCCTTTGGACAAAGTTTCTCCAAATTTCTTCAATAGGAAAGACTCGATCTCGTCGTCCTTTAAATCATTTCTTTTTATACCACAAGTATATATGCTCATTGGGATCTGTGGTCCCGTTGTATTTTGGGATGTCGGGCATCCAGAACTTCTTCAGAATGGGCTTCGAAGCCGCACTTGGTAGCAATGGTTTCTGCACGAACTTTTTCGAATCCAGTCCCTTCAAGACTGGAGGTGCTCCAGGGATCTGGTCGATCCTCGAGTTGTAGGTTTCTACTTTCTTGTCGTTATCCTTTATCTTTTTTTCTCCTGAATCGACCCTTTTAGTGAGTTCCTCGAGCATCCTCATGATAGTGGGGTATGTTCCTGACACATTATTGCTCGATCTTTCTGGTGCTGGCTCAACTCGAGGAGCTATTTCCGATCTTGCTGAGCTCAGAGTCTTTTGCTGACTCTGTAACTGAGCGATAGCAACTTGCTGTGCTTGTAACATCTCAAAAATTACTTGTAGGCTGACTTCATCTCGAGCCTGTGTTCTTTGTACGTCAGGTTGGTCTCCTCCATGTACACTTCCTTCAATCTCAGTACCCAAATCGACGTGCAAAGCAATGTGTGAACCTACGTCGACAGGGTTTGGTGTCGGTGCTACCCCATGGTTTAGCGGTGGCACACCGGCCCCTGAAGCTATTGCACTATTTTCTCCATGGAACCCAAGAGTGTCGTTTCCATATGCGTTCGGTGAGTTAGACATATTTTAACCTGAAATCAAAGAATTTTTGGACAAGAAAAAGTGTGAAGAATAACGTGTGTTATCAGAAAACTAGCACCAAAATAATCACTATTATCTTTAGCCCCACAGTGGGCGCCAAACTGTTTACCTCGAAAATGGTTTTAACAATGATACTTGATTTGTGGTTCTAAAAATATGTGATTTCCATACTAGTTAATAATCAAGAAATGACAGTGTAACTAAGAAGAATGTGATAATCGAACTAGTGTTCCTAAAGGAACGAGGGCCTCGAACTTGGTGGTTTCAAGGCCTCGAGGCTAGCTCAGTAACAATAAAGTATGAACAATAAATGAAGAACAATAAAGTTGAAGAATAAACTTGATCACAACAAACGAGAAAAGTATAGTAGAATATTCTATAGCAGTGAATGATATGATGATCCTTACAAAATAATTGGGGTCCCCTTTATATAGGATAGGAAAACCATAATATGGTACATGTCTAATTATGACAAAGAATACTATTGGTACAGCTGTATAACAGTCTAGTACAAATTTGTACTATCTCTTACAAATCTTATCTGTCCAAACCACGTGTCCTTGAAAAATTCCCGCTTTTTCTTGACTGTCATCGATTTTGCACAGCCTCGATGTACTTTCTCGAAGTGCACATTCCGAGATCGGACTTGTACTTTATCTCGAACATGAGTTCGGGCTCGAAACATAGTATACACTTTGAAATCAGACTCCTCTGATTTCGGCCGTATAATTGAAATAAATATTTATGTTACTAATTAAAATATACACCTTGCTTAATTTCTTTCAACTATTAAAATTTTGATATTCAAACTTGATTTTGAAATCAAAAAAATATAACATAGTTAATATTACCATAACCATATAGACTACCTTTTCTTTGAATTTTTTGATACTTCTGTCTGAACTCAGAGGGATGTGATTACGTTTCTGGATTATTATTCTGTGTTTGGTTAAATTTTTAAATTTGGGAGCAGCAATCCCATGATTAATTTATATCATCATTGTATACGGGTAAAATCGGGCCCATGGTACATCCCGGTCTCCGATGGGATAAACTGAGCTCATGGTACATCCCGGTTTCCGATGGGATAAACCATGCTCGAGACATGATTGTTTACCTCGAAAATACGAATAACAATTAAATTAGATTTGTGGTTTTAAAGATACATGATCTAGTTCAATACCAATTAATAAGCAAGTAATATAAGATGTAAATGAAAGGAACAAAGGAACCAAACCAATGTTACTTAAGCAGCAGTGACCTCGAGCTCGGTGACCTCGAGGGGAATCAAGAACAATAAAGCAATAATAAAGTTTTAAGGACAATTCTGATGAACAATGAGCGAAAAGTAGAGAGTATATTCTTTGCCAATGATTAGGTGATCTTTACAAATGATTGGGGTCCCTTTATATAAGAAGAAAACCCTGAATAAGGTACATTTCTATTTACAGTAAAGAATATTATTGGGACAGCTCTATAACTGCCTAGTCAGATTCGTACTATTTCATACAAATCTATTCCTGATCTTGGGGACGTGGCGAGATTTTTGTCCTTCCGTAGCAGACTCACAATAGTACTATTTTGGCAGTGATCGTACTCGGCTCCGATGATCTTCCACACTTAGATCTACGAGCCTCTTATTTCTCCTTCGATCCTGATCTTGGACTTTATCAAACCTCAATCCTCGATGTGACTTCTCGAGCCTACAAAATCGGAGCATATGATTTTGACCTCAACCCTCGAAGTGACCTCTCGAGCCTAAAAAATCGTGGCATACAATTTTGATCGTGTACAGATAGTCCTCGCATTTATTAGAATGAAATGACAAGAAACGATTTGATTCTCGACCCTTCGATGCCCCAACCATGATGTCAGTTTCGTGATGTCAGCAACTAGTGTGACTGAAAGGTCGCGTCTGTACAGCTTTTCAAAGTCCATTAATTGAAAAGGGTTGATTGGTCAACTGTTTGGATTCTTTAACACACTTGAGTGACTTCTATAAATAGGTCAACTCCTTCACTTTGCAAACTTTAATCAAACTTTTACTTCTCAATGCTTTCACAGAACTTCATTAACTACTTCAACTTGTGCCCATTTCATCATCAATTTCTTTTCTTCTTCTAAATTCAACAACAATAATGGACAAAACTTCTAAGACAGTTCCTTAGAAAGATAAAGCCTCTTCATCATCACGCCAATCCAAAAGCAAAATGGTGGTACCACCTCATATCGAGGAGTGTATTCACGGGCCTTGCAAAATATTTTCCAATTTTAAAATCGACAAACCTGCTTCAATCCCGGGTCGATGTGAACCTATGTCTCGGTATATCAACTTGATAATTGAAGCCGAACTAAAGCAGGTGAAGGCAGATTGCCATTGGGAGAATAAATACGTGATGATCCCTTCCCCCGAAGAGGATATTACTACTCATAAAGCAGGGTACCTGAGCGTGTATACCTATCCATTCACGCTAGGTCCCACAGATCCTTCTCTACCCCCTATAGACCCAATCATTCTCGACTTTTGCCAATAATACCAAGTGATGCTTGGTCAGGTTTACCCCTTCTTCTATCGAATCCTCAATCTAATTAGATACTTCTCGAGCAAGTTCGAGGGGGTGTCTTTCACCCTCGACCATCTGATCAGGCGCTACAACCCTCATCTTCATCGAGGTGTCCTGATAAAGCTGCAGCGCCGATCCTCGAAGTTTTCCTCTCCAGCATCGAAGAGGACAGGGACCGAGGATGGATGAGCCGATTTGTCCGAATCAGGACCTCCGACCTGATTCCTGCTGAGAGGATGCCATTCCCCGAGGAGTGGAACATGAAACGTAAGTACTGGTTTATCGATGATGATTTAATACTCTGTTGTTCCTGCTCTTTCTTGAACTACTCTCTTTATAATGATGCAGTCGTCCCTTTCTTTCTTAGTGCGGTTCCAGACCACCCGAGCTGGATTCGGCAACTGGCCTATACTTCTTCATATGCCGAGCGCTGCTGGCGTGACTTGGCCAAAGGTCGATGGGAGGCCAAAAACCATTGTGAGTTTTATCATTTGCACATTTATTTTCCTTAGTGAAATACATACTTTTATTTTTATGCAGGCTGTTTCTACGCGGCCGCCCCCGCCCGGTGAATAAGAAATCCCAAAACATGTTAAGGAGAAGAAAAGGAAGAGGGGGTCGCCCCCGAAGCCAAGGAAAAGCCAGCTTCGAAAACCCAAGGCCGATACCGTGGCCTTATCTCCGGAAACGGCTAAACGTCTTCGTGCTGAGAATGAAGAGAGAGACGGCGCATATGGCGAAGATGATGGCTACCCGTTGGTGGCTTATAAAAGAGGAAGTACTATTGCTTTGAAGGACGCTGAACCGATGGTGACAGATGCGGTTCGGTCTCGAGCTGAAGAAATTTCTGAGGGGAGCTCGAGCAGAGTCCCTGAGCCATCAAGTGAAAGAAGTGCACCTCATCCCGGGGGGCACTTGGCTGATGAACTCAGAGAGCCTAACTCCGAGGCCCTCCGAAGACATGATAATGCCGAGAGTGATTTATCCAGGGTAATCAATATGGACGACTCTTCGTCGGCCCCGGTATTCTCTGAGGGGCAAACACGGGATTTCCGGGCCATGAGGACTCTGGATGTGGGAACGTCCCACGGGGAGAACGACATCTTTTGGGAATACCTTGCGGGAATCGAGGAGGGCCTCGATCTTGATGCCTCGTTCATTTTTTATGAGGCCGAAAAGCTTCGCAAGCAGGTAAGATTTTTCCTTATAACTACATTTTGAGTTTGATTTTTTCCCTCCTAAGCCTGACTCATTTTCTTTGTGAGAAGGTATTGTCTATTTACAATCAAGCATTTTCCAAATCTCGGGCTGAGCTAGCCCGATATAAAGCCGAGCTTAAGAAGCTGGTGGAAGAAAGGGATGGCCTTAAGCGCCTCTATGTACAGAAAGAGGAGGAGGTCAGGGATCTCCGAGTCGAGTTGGCGAAGGCTCATCAAGAATAGACCAAGCTTATTGAACAAGTAATACAGCTTTCGAGGATTTATTATGACTTTATTCAATTAGGTGACGAATACTTTAACTTTGCAGATTCAGTAAAAGGGTGAGCTGGTGGAGCAGCTTCGAGAAGAGCTCAAGGCGAATGAGGACGAGACCCTAGGGTGGAGACAACACATGGACCGTCTCGCCTCGAAGAAAGATACCCTTCGGGAGAAACTGTCTTCATTTGAACACCAACTTCAAAATGCAAAGGAGGAAAACTCGGCCTGGAGCCGCAAACTGAAGAGCTCGACGCTAAATCAACCGATGAGATTTCTAAAGCCAAATCCGAGGCTGAGGCATGTGTGTCCTCGTATCGAGTTGACGCTGCTGCTTCTAATGCTCGGGCACAGGATATCTCGGTTGTGGCCGAGCTTAAGTTATCATGTGCCTTCAACCATGCTAGGATGGAGTCCCAGAGACAAACTCTCGAGGAGGTGCATGCTCGAGGCTTCGACCTCTCGACCGACATTGGAAAGGTGAAATATTTAGAGGATGAGGAAACTACTTTGCTTTTTGATGATGGGGGTTCCACTAGCGGCTCTGAGAGCGAGGGAGAAGAAGATGAAGTCCCCGAGGAGGAGGAGGTCCCCGAAGATAGAGCTACCGAGGATACAGCTCCTGGGGATGTTGCCTCCGAGAATGTAGCCCCGAAATAGATTAGGTTCTTTATATTTTTTGCTTTTGTATAAGGGCCCCTCGTGGGTGTTGTAAATATTTTTGTAAACATCTCCTTTGAATATAAAGAACCTCTTTGCTTCATCTTCGATTTGCGTTGAATTCTGTTTTGTCTTTATCTTGTGAAAAATTTTGATAACTTCAATGATCAAGTGAGCATTGGCTTGGATTCTAAATATAACAACCCTTAGGTTATTTAGTGATCAACAGGAAATCTTCAAACTAATAAAATAATACCTTGAGCTATATTTAAGTCCATTTGATGCGAGCTCGGGATGATGGGACATTTGAGTCCGAGCTGAGAGAGAGCAAGGTCTCGAACTCCATATGTTTCGGCCCTCATGCTCTTTAGTATTGGCCCTTAGGATCTTTTAGGTTGGCCCTTAGGCTCTTTAGGCAGGGACAACTTGGCCTCTAAAACGACTATAATTTTTCCCTCTTTTCAGCTAAAAGACTTAGTGAAAATTTTGCTATGCCTTAGCATGTGTTTTTTGAACCTGTTGGATTTTTTGAAGGTTCGATTTATTGGAACCTCATTTATAATTTGTTGTGTAATGATAATTGACTACCTCTTGAGGTTTTTCGAAGGCTGATGTTATCAAAGCCTCTAAATTATTCGAGGGTTGGTTTTATCGAAGCCCTTTATCATTTGCTTTTGCCGAGGGTAGCCTGATTTAATCGGTTTTTTAAAGTGTTTGAAGGCCTTTAATTTTATGGAAAAAGTCGGACGTCTCCGATCCTCATTATTCTGGTCGTAGCTTTTTCATATGACCATAGTCTTTAATATGGTTTTAGCCTTTAATGTGGTCGTAACCTTCGGGTATATCTTTTGAACTTGTTTTCCAATAACCTTTCGAACTTAGTCCCCGAGTAAGGAGGCCTTGGCCTTTATATCTAGGGTATGCCTCTTAGAGGTCTTATGAGTTCGAGCTTTCGATGATTCGGATGTGTTGACTGTCGATGAAAGTTCCCGAATAACAGTAGACTTCTTTGAGACACAAAGTGTTTTGATATAGCAAGAATTCTTCTTAGAATAATTGATATATGCGTACATGTTTTGCCATTGGAGGCTCCACTATTCTACATGGACACGGTTCATTTGACCGTTTGGCCCATTAAAAAGTTCTCTTATCGAGGCCCTCTTTGGCGTGAAGTATTTTCCTTGAAAATACAACCTCCGAGGGTGATGCCCCCCAGTATTCGAGGTTGATTGAAAAGAAGCCTTGAATGCTTGTTGAGTTCTCCTTAGGTAGCATATAAATGTTACCTCATTAAAAATCTTGCCGGAAAACACCCATTTGGGATAAAACCCGATCTATGGGTAAAAGAGTGCAACACATGCTTTAAAACCTAAGGTCTTCGGGTTGAAGGATACCTCGAAGCCTTCGATCGAACACCTGCAAAGAGTTAGTCTTAAATATAAATGGAGATAAAGGGAGAAGGTCATACCTTAGCAATAATATTTTTTGAGTAGTGATACATTCCAATTGTTTGGTAGTTGCTCGCCTTCCATTGTGCTAAGTTTGTAGGATCCCTTCCCGACGACTCCAATGACTCGGTACGGTCCTTTCCAATTGGGGCGTAGATTCCCTTCATTTGGGTCTCGAGTATTGAGGGTGACTTTTTCTTAGAACTAAGTCTCCGACTCCGAAATGGCGAAGTTTCTCCCTTCTGTTATAATACCTCTCAATTTGCACGGCCATTCGAACTAGTGCGGCTTCACGTTTTTCATCTATTAGTTCGAGACAAGTGTTCATAGCCTCGTGGTTTGAATCCACGGTAGTATGCTTAAACTTGACGCTAGGTTCTCCGACCTCGACAGGAATCAATGCTTCGGACCCATACACCAAGGAGAATGGGGTTTCCCCCGAGCTTGACTTCGACGTTGTTCGATACGCCCATAGCACCTCGGGCCATACTTCTCTCCATTTTCGTTTAGCATCATTCAATCTCTTCTTCAAGTTTTGAATAATAGTTTTGATTGTGGACTCGGCCTGGCCATTTGCGCTTGGGTGATAGGGAGTTGATAGAATCCTTTTGATTTTATGGTCTTCGAAGAAATTTTTGTCACTTTGGTGCCGATAAACTGCTTCCCGTTGTCACATACTATTTCGGCGTGTATCCCGAACCGGCACACAATGTGGTCCCATATGAAGTCAATGACTTCTTTTTCTCTTATTTTCTTGAAGGCCTGTGCTTCTACCCATTTTGAAAAGTATCTAGTCATAAATAAAATGAACTTAGCTTTACCTGGTGCCGTTAGTAGGGGGCCGATGATGTCCATCCCCCATTTCATGAATGGCCACGGAGATAGGACCGAATGGAGTTGTTCATCGGGCTGATGGATCATCGGTGCGAATCTTTGGCATTTGTCACACCATCGAACGAACTCCTTAGTATCTTTTCAATGTTATCCCAGTAATATCCAGCTCTAATTATCTTGCGAACCAAAGAGTCGGCGCCAGAGTGGTTCCCACAAGTTCCCTCGTGGATTTCTTGAAATATAATAATGTCTCTTGGTCCTAAGCATACTGCCAGCGGT
The DNA here is from genome assembly GCA_005239525.1 of Nicotiana knightiana. Classification (NCBI taxonomy): domain Eukaryota; kingdom Viridiplantae; phylum Streptophyta; class Magnoliopsida; order Solanales; family Solanaceae; genus Nicotiana; species Nicotiana knightiana. The sequence goes on along the minus strand of ML430546.1, from coordinate 131,819 downwards.
CCATTGAAGGTTCTTCTGTACAATGTTCCATTTTCATCAAGCGAGAATCAAGCTGCTTTGGCTCGTAAGGCTCTCGACTCCCTTGGGTCTGAGGGGAGCTTTCCGTGCTTTAAGTATTCGACGTATTTATTACTCCAATCCCACATTAAACTTGTATAATTAATCTCATAATGGCCTTCCTCAACCACGGACCTCTACAATTGGACAACATCCCCCAGGACAATATCATCTTCCTCGACCGATGACCCCAAATTTGCAAGTGCATCGGCCTCACTGTTTTGTTCTCGAGGTACATGGTCTAGAGTCCATTCTTTGAAGCGGTGCAATGTTACTTCAAGTTTGTCTAAGTACCTTTGCATTCTATCTTCTCGAACTTCGAAAGCTTCCTTTTACTTGGTTTACAACCAAAAGAGAGACACACTTAGCCTCGATGACCTCTTCTCCCAGGATTTTGGCTAGTTCGAGACCTGCAATCATGGACTCATACTCGGCCTCATTGTTAGTTAATCTAGAAGTTTTGATAGATTGTCTAATGATATTACCCGTAGGCGGTTTTAAAACAATTCCTAGCCTGGACCCTTTCATATTCGAGGTGCCGTCTGTGAAGAGGGTCTATACCCCCGAGGATGTACTCGACTTTAGTAGAAGTTCCTTTTCTACTTCGGGTGCGAGGGCAGGTGCAAAATCTACCACGAAGTCTACCAAAATTTGAGACTTGATGGTCGTTCGGGGTTGATATTTGATAGCATACCCTCCGAGTTCGATGGCCCACTTGGCCAATCGTCCCGACAGCTCGGGCTTATGCAAGATATTTCGAAGTGGGTATGTAGTCAACACACATATGGGGTGACATTGAAAATGTGGTTTTTTTTTCTAGATGTGCTTATTAGTGCAAGTGCTAACTGTTCTAAATGTGGATACCTGGTTTCAACATCTTCTAAGTTTCGACTTACTTAATAAACAGGAAATTGTGTACCTTGTTCTTTTCGAACCAGCACACCACTCACTGCTACCTCGGACACGGTCAAGTATAAATAAAGTTTTTCGCCTTCCTTTGTAGTGTGAAGTAGGGGTGGGATCGATAAGAACCGCTTTAACTCCTCCAACGCTTGCTGATGTTCCGGAGTCCATGCGAAGTCAATTTTCTTTTTGAGTAGGGATAACAATTGGTGACTCCGATCCGATGACCTCGAGATAAACCTGCCCAAGGTAGATATCCGCCCGGTCAGCCGTTGCACGGCCTTCACATTTTTTACGATGGTGATTTCCTCGATGGATTTAGTTTTGTCGAGATTGATCTCGATACCCCTATTTGATACCATGAAACCCAGGAACTTGCCCGAGCCGACTCCGAAAGCGCATTTCTCGGGATTGAGTTTCATGTTGTATTTTCTTAAGATCTCGAACGCTGCCTGCAAATGAGTCAAATGGTCCTCTATGTGCAGGGACTTAACTAGCATGTCATCAATATAAACATCCATAGATTTGCCCATTTGTTGTTCGAACATCTTATTAACTAAGCGTTGGTATGTAGCCCCCGTATTTTTTGGCCCGAAGGGCATTACATTGTAGCAATATGTTCCATACTTCGTGACAAACGAAGTCTTTTCCTGATCTTTCGGGTTTATTTGAATTTGATTGTACCCGGAGTAGGCATCGAGAAAAGTAAGAATCTTGTGGCCGGCCATGGAGTGTCACGCCCCAAACCTGGGAGGCATGGCTGGCACCCGGTGCCGAGCCGGCCCGAGCGAACAACTCTGCAACTTTTTTTTTCTTTGTAACTATGATGGGCCAACATGGCCACAACTCGTAATGTATAACTATAAGTGGGCAACACTGTATTAATAAACTATCGTTCTTAAAACATAAATATATATGGGCCGTCAAAGTCTCTGACATACTGTACAAAATGAACCTCTGTCTACAAAGTCTATAAGATTATTTGACATCAAATGGGACAGGGTACCGGCCTACCCATAAGTTTGTAGCAAAACTCTGACACGATGACTTATAGACTCGGCTGCACTCCGAATGTCGTGGAGTCTTACCGATCCTTTGCCGAATGCCAATCTCGTCTACTATGAGGGCTCGTCAAACTGATTATATATACCTGCAGGCATGAATGTAGTGTCCCCAACAAAAAGACGTCAGTACGAATAATGTACTGAGTATCTAAGACAAAACTGAAACATATCAATAAAGTCAACATGAATGGAAGACATATAAGAATCAACCTGAATCTCTAAATTTCCACCTTATATTCATACTTATTATAATTACATATATAATGCTTCTATTTAAGACTCTTTTTATTATCTACATCGTATGATGCATGACTTCCCAACTGATCAGTGGTAACTACCCGATCGGTTGTAGTTCGGTGGTAAATGCATGACTGCCCAACCGGCCGTAGCTCGGTGGTAAATGTATAACTGCCCAACAGGCCGTAGCTCGGTGGCAAATGCATGACTCCCCGACCAACCGTAGCTCGATGGTAAATAATGATACATAATTTCCCAATCCTGGTAACTGCTCGACCGGCCGTAACGCGGTGGTAAATGCATGAAGATTCATGACATGTATCACTATATTATAAACATTAACATCTCTATCCTATACCTCATTAGGGACTTAGGGACATACTTAGACATACTTGAATATCACTTCACATAAATGAATACATATCCATCCTTAACTGCTAAGAGTAAAACCATTTATGGAATGACATTACGTTTACGTATCGTTACTTGGATCATGCCAAAAGAAAGAAGGATTAGCCTTAACATACCTGGTCTTATCTCAGTTGCTCAAGAGCTCAACTCGTTCAATATACCTCCACACAAAAGTCTTTTCAACTTAATCTTATGTTATCCCTCGATATACAACAATGTATCTACGTTTGTATCATATTATCTGATGCCAAATGGAGGACCTAGGAAGGATCATTCAAGATAATGCATAATGAACTAGTTTAATCCAATCAATCGCTCTGCAAATATCCTTCCATGACCTAATGTAGGAAAGCTTATTGAATGTTTAGTGCATCACTCCCAACTGCAGCTCCAGTAAGTCTCATTATCTAGAGCCAACATTGACTTTCTAATTTACTAAATTCATCGCCTCATAAAGATTTAAACCATAAGGGAATATAGCACGGGCTGTATATTCCACAAGCAGAAAATCCTCCCTTCTTCGATTCGTCTAAGTTAAAACAGAAAAGATCCGCAATCAGCTGCAGTTATTCACAAAAACAGCTAATGGTATACAGTGAATACAATAAGAAAAGCACAACACTATCTGCAGTCATCTTCAACAAACTCTTCACCTCTTCAAAGTTGATAAAACTCAATCTAATAAAGTACATTGTCTTGTTAACCTTGCTACACCATAATCATATTATCACTTGGAAATTTACGTAGTTATTATGTGTATATACATTCATTGTTTCAGAAAGTATCTAACTTAAAATGAAAAGTTAGGGTGGTCATTTAAATTTATTAAGGAACAACTTAATCTATGCATGTGTCAATCATAGGTCATTCTTTATAATGTGATGCCAACGCACTTTTTAATACACATGTAGCCTTTATAGATAATGAAATAAAATACGTGTTCCCTCCACCTTTTGCATTCATGTCTTTAACCCTTGGCCGCCACGTTGGGGAGCTCAAGACTTATCTTAAATTTTATAATTAACTAATTCATTTTCCACAAAAATTATTAATTAATCAATTATCCACATAATTAAGAATTGTCTCAAGTTATTTAAAATTTTACTTATTTTAGTACACTTTATACATCACACTATTGTAGTCATATGGTACCATATAAAATAAATACATACACTATTATTTTATTAAAACATCTATGTAAAAATACGTATATTTTCTCAACTTATAATTTTCCTAATCTCATATAAAGAATAAAAATTCTCGTACGCTTAATTCTTATAATGATAAAAAGATAACTTTCTTTTCTTGTGAGAAAATAATTTCTATCTTTACAATAAAGATAATCTCATAAACTTTCTCATATTATATGTATAATTTACCATATTCAAAAATAGTACTAATGGTAATTATCTAAAATTATATAAAATTTTTACTAAAATATTTTGATTAAAATAAAATACCACACTAACTTAATATCTAACGGTATCAAGGTTGTAAACTTACAAGGTCTCATAATAATAATGTTTTAAACCCTCTATAACCTTCTAATAGACATAATCCCTTCGAACTCGTGTGAATTTACTACAGCACATCCTATGCTAAGGTATGGGATGTAACATGGAGTCGATCAAACGATCGATGTTAGGCAGTGGGAAAGAGTCTTTAGGGCATGCCTTGTTCAAATCTTTGTACTCTACACACATTCTAAGTTTGTTTCCCTTTGTAGGAACTATTACTACATTAGCTAGCCACTCGGGGTATTTACTTCCTAATGGACCCTATTTTGAGAAGTTTAGTTACCCCGTCCTTTATGAATGTGTGTTTCACCTCGGATTGGGTTCTTCTCTTTTGCTTCACCGGTTTAAATCTGGGATCGACACTCAGTCGATGGGTAGTTATCTCCGGTGGGATCCCTGTCATATCTAAGTGGGACCAAGCAAAGCAATCAATGTTATCGATATAAATTGAATGAGTTTTTCCTGAGTTCGGGGGTTAATCCCGTTCCCAGGTATACCTTCCGTTCCGGTAGATGCTCGATCAATATCACATGCTCTAGTTCCTCGATTGTGGACTTCATCGCATCTTATTCTTCGTGGGGGAAGAAATATCGAGGGGCAAAGAAGTCCTCTTCTTCATCTTCGATCACCTGTTCCTCGGGCTCAATCGCGAATATGGACTGTGATTGCTATTTAGCTACCCATTTGTCCTCGATGCTCGACTTTTCTGATGTAGAAGGCGTTGATACTAGTTTTAAGTCATGGACTGCAAGCATCTCCTTTGCTGCGTGTTACTCTCCATACACCATCTTTTGTTGGGAACTTCATCATTTGATAAAGGGTTGATGGAACTGCTCTCATGCTATGGATCAACAGCCTTCCAAGCAAAGCATTATACCTCATGTCGCCTTCGATGACATGAAACTTCAGATCCTATATAGTCCCGGCCACGTTCACTAGGAGGATGATTTCCCCCTTCTTGTTTCACTTGCCTTGTTGAAGCCATTCAAGACTCGATATGCAGGTATGATTTGGTCAAGCAGCCCGAGCTGCTCTAAGACCCTCGACCTGATTATGTTCGCCGAGCTACCTGGATCCACAAGAACACGTTTAACTTGAACTTTATTTAAAAGAATAGAAATTACCAGTGCATCGTTGTGCGGATGAGATAGGCCTTCAGTGTCTTCTTCATTGAATGTAAGAGTGTCCTCGGGCATGTAATCAAGAGTCTACTTTTCCCTCGTGATTGACACTTTGGTGCGTTTGAACACGGGTCCCTGCGGGATGTCGACTCCGCCGATGATCATATAAATAACATGTTGAGGCTCTTCTATTTTATTCTTTCTATTGGAATCTCTTTCCCAGAAATGGTTCTTGGCTCTGTCGCTAAGGAATTTCTGAAGATGCCCCTCATTAAATAATCGAGCTACCTCCTCTCTCAATTGTCTGCAATCCTCGGTCCTGTGCCCATGTGTACCGTGATACTTATATATCAAGTTGGGATTCCTCTGAGAAGGGTCAGTTTGTATGGTTTTAGGCCATCTAGTATCCCTAATCTTTCCAATGGCTGAAACGATCCCCGAGGCATCGATGCTAAAATTGTACTCTGATAATCGAGGTGCCTCTGCCGGTTCTGAGTTCCTATCAAACCCGGTCTTACTCATGAGTCCCCAGGAACTCTATCCTATGTCACGCCCCAAAATCGAGGGACGAAACCGGCGCCTAACCGGATGAACCCGGTCAAGCGGACCTGGATTTGCCTTTCCTACCCAACGCATTTCCCCGTGTTAATAATATACATTTATAAGCTAAACAGCAAAATAAAATCAAAGCATGCGTTTACAACATAATTCAAATCTCCTCTTTTAACATTTTCAACATTTAATGTTCCCAAAACATACATTCTAAAATACAACACTCCCGATACGAGATCGTGATTACAAACGAGTACGACAACTACTCAAAATACATATATACAACCCACATAATGTCTACGGAGCCTCTAAAGATACTGAGAAGAGTATATAACCTTGTCGGAAATAAGGCCCGGCTATACCTTAACAGAACAAAATATACAAAAGAAGATGGCATAGAATACGCACGCCCCCGAAAGGAAGTGGGGCTCACCAGAACTGCTGAGGAGATGAAAGGAAGGCACCACTATAGACGGACCTAGCTACCTCTTATAGAACCACCTACATCCATATAAAAGATGTAGCGCCCCCGGAAAAAGGGACGTTAGTACCATGGAAGAGTACTAGTATGTATGAACAAGCTTACTCTAAGTAAAATCAAACAATACACAGATAGGAGGTAGTCAAAGAAACCAAACAATTGCTGCACAGACATACAGAAAACACAAATTAGAGTTCCACAGTTTCTTATTTCAATTGTTCTCTTGTTGCGGCGTGCAACCCGATCCCACCGGACAACTCACATTCCACCCTTATTTCTTCTGTTTCGGCGTGCAACCCGATCCCACCGTACAATTCACATTCCACCCTTATTTCTTCTATTGCGGAGTGTAACCCGTTTCCACCGTACAATTCATATTTGATAGCAACATCAACCAATCAATTCAATCACAAGGATTTTCACCATCAAGAATATACATTTTTAACAACCAAATAACCATGTGAAATCAAGGCCACAGTAATCTTTACCTAACAGTGAGTCATATACGACATACCATCAACATATAGTTCAATTAGATAAATCCGCATTTTCTTTCCATCACTTGCTACACAGCATTTAGTTCTTAGATACATTCAAAAATTTGATTCGTTATCATTTCTTTCATTTTGCAGCACATCCTCTCATACCGATGTATTCAACATTTAACGAGCTTTGCACATGATAGAATAAGCACAAAGAATCGCGTTTTCACAATCTCATATGGCATGGTGGCATGGTAATCAACTAGGACAGTCAGAGAACATAATCTTACGCCTCAACACATTAGAACAATCGATTCACATATGCATAAGCTAGAAACTCATATCAAATGATCAGACACCAACAAGGTGACTCTACAAAGATTAAAGTTAGCCATACATACCTCGAGTCGAAATTCCCCTTTAATATCTATTCTTAACCCACCGGACCTTCTATCGCCTCCAATCTAATTTACAAAATGCCATATTTAGACTTAGAATTAGAAATCATGAACTCATTTGGGCATTTTATCAAACACTATGTTATCCCTTTGATTAATTAATCCTCTTTTTAGTGGAATGTTACTCTAACTTACACCCCTTTGCTAGATTAGGACAAATCATGAACATGCATGCAAGTCTTAGCTTTTATCTTCAAGAACCAATTCATGTGTGTTACCATTTTTAATCAAAACCTGAGAATTGAAAGGAAATGGGGTGGGGACTTACCTCTTATGGTGAAAAAGATGAAGATTACTCAAAAATTTCCGAGCCTGAGTATAGATGATGGACCAATTTGATGAAGAAGAAGACTTTCTCTCACTAAACTCACCCTCCCTTCTCTCTATTTTGTTCATATACTCATTAAAATGAAAGGGGGTAAGTGTTTTATTAAACTGGGGTCGGGTATAAAAATTAGAAATTAAAAGCCCCGAAGCAGGAAATGTGGTCAGGAATGCGATCGCATTCCTGCTATGCGTTCAGCATTCCTGTAGCATAAATGGCCCTCAAATGAGCGAAAATGGGAACCGGACTGCCCAGGTATGCGACCACTATGCGGTTCACATACCTGATCTGCGATTGCATAGTGGATCGCAGATCTACACAATTCTGGAAAATTTTATCTTTTAAGTCTCGGGGTACTTTTTACTCCACAAGGGTCCGTTTTAAGAATTTCTATAGTTATAACCACATGGGGACCCATTCTGGCATTATTTTTAGACTTGAAATTATGGGTCTTCATATCCTCCCCCACTTAGAATCTTTCGTCCTCGAATGAGGATCCAGGAATCACTTAGTTAAGAGAGCACAAAATATGCCATCCCCCAAATTTTTACTAACTCCGATATTTCCTGAAAATTTCGCCAGAGTTTCCTTTGTAATTAGGTCTATACCTGTCAGAGAGCCCCCGAAACACATTTTAACCAATTCCACACATTTTCAGTTACTCTATCAACTTGCATATAATCGGTCATTTCAACAAGTTGCATATAATTCAATTACTTCCACAAGCCACACATAGTTAAGTTAACTCAACAAATTTGTACATAATTCAACTATTACGATGAGTTGCACATAATCCAGCTATTACAATGAGCTGCACATAATTCAGTTATTTCAAGGAGTTGCACATGATCCAACTAATCACAACAACATATACATTTATGGCACAAAGTTTGAGAAGCCACAATAGTAGGGTAATTAGGGGAGTGGAGTGTTTTGCACAAAATTTGACACCAATGTAATTGCTTAGATATGAAAACTTTCAAAACCACTACCGGACTTATTCAAAAATGTGGGGATATTTCTCTTTCATTTCATTTTCCGCTTCCCACGTGGCTTCTTTGACTGGTTGACTCCGGCCATAATACTTTGACCGAAGTGACCTCTTTGTTTCTCTACCTACGAACTTGCCTATCAAGAATAGCAACTGGAACCTCTTCATATGACAACTTTTCATTAATTTCAATGGTCTCAACCGGCACGATGATAGATGGATCTCCAACTACCTTCTTTAACATGGACACATGAAACACCGGGTGCACTAATGAAATCTCAAGGGGCAATTCCAGCCTATACGCCACCTGCCTTATCCTTTGAGAAATCATATATGGACCGACATACCTTGGGCTCAATTTTCCTTTCTTCCCAAACCGCATCACTCCTTTCATGGGAGACACCTTCAGGAATACCCAATCATCTACTTGAAACTCCAAATCTCTTCGACGAACGTCCGTATAGGATTTCTGATGACTCTGAGCAGTATTCTTCCTCTCCTAAATGACTCTAACTTTTTCCAGAGCTTGGTGCTCAAGATCCGGTCCTAGCAGTTCCGCCTCACCAACCTCGAACCATCCAATCGGAGACCTACACCTCCTTCCGTACAATGCCTCAAATGGGGCCATCTGAATACTAGCATGGAAACTGTTATTATAAGAAAATTCTATAAGCGGCAAGTGATCATCCCAGCTACCCTTGAAATCTAATACACAAGCCCGTAACATATCCTCAAGCGTCTGAATGGTCCGCTCTGCCTGACCGTCCGTTTGCAGGTGGAAATTTGTGTTGAGATTTACCTGCGTACCCAAACCTTGCTTAAATTTCCTCCAAAAGTTAGCTGTGAATTGGGCCCCTCGATCCGAGATAATATATACTGGAGTGCCATGGAGCCTAACTATTTCTTTGATATACAACTAAGCGTACTATTCTGCAGTATCGGTGGACTTGACTGGCAAGAAATGCGCCGACTTCGTGAGTCGATCCACTATTACCCAAACTGAGTCGAACCTACACGGAGTGCGAGGTAACCCCACCAAAAAAGTCCATATTGATCATTTCCTATTTCCATGTCGGTATTTCCATAAGCTGTGCCAACCCACCATGCCTCTGATGCTTGGCCTTCACTTGCTGACAATTTGGACACCTAGCCACTAAGTCCGCCAATTCCCTTTTCATACCATTCCACCAATAAATCTCCTTGAGATCGTGATACATCTTCGTAGAACCTGGGTGTACGGAATACCTAGAATTCTGAGCCTCTGCTATAACTCTCTCCCGAAGATCATCCACATCCGAAACACATAGCCTCCCTTGGCACCGCAAAACACCGTCATCATTACCGAGTGAAAATGTTGTAGTATTGTGATTCAGAATCGCTTCTCTCAACTGTGCCAAAGTTGGATTCCTGAATTTCTTTCCCTTGACTTCCGCTACAAGCGAGGACTCCGCTCCATTACGCACCACGACATTCCCTTCATCTGAGGCCGAAATTCATACCCCCAGACTGGCCAACTGATAAACCTCCCAAGCCAAAGGCCTCTGACCTACTTCCAAATGAACCAAGCTACCCATGGATTTCTGATTAAGAGCGTCGGCTACCACATTCGCCTTTCCTAGATGGTACAAAAGATTCATATCATAATCCTTGAGTAGTTCTAACCACCTCCGCTGCCTTAAGTTTAACTCCTTCTATTTGAATAAATACTGAAGACTCCTGTGGTTTGTGAACACGTCCACATGGACCCCATAAAGATAATACCGCCAGATCTTCAATACAAACACAACCGCCGCGAGCTCCAAATCATACGTCGGGTAATTCTTCTCGTGATTCTTGAGCTGCCTAGAAGCATATGCTATTACCTTACCACATTGCATCAATACACACCCCAAACCAACCCTTGAAGAATCACAATATACCATAAACCCTTCTGGCAAGGTCAACATTGGTGCCAAAGTCAATCTTGATTTCAATTCTTGAAAACTCTTTTCGCATACATCGGACCACTTAAACTTAACCGCTTTCTGCATCAGCTTAGTCAATGGGGAGGCTAGGGTAGAGAATCCCTCCACGAACCTCCGATAATATCCAGCCAAACCCAAGAAACTGCGAATCTCTGTCGGGGTCGTTGGTCTAGGCCAATCCTTTACCGCTGCAATCTTTTGGGGATCAACCCGAATCCCTTCCCTGGAAACAACATGGCCCAAAAATGTGACTGGTTCTAGCCAAAACTCACATTTGAAAACTTTGCATACAACTGGTGCTGATGAAGAGTCTGCAGAACTGCTCTGAGGTGACTAGCATGATTTTCCTGACTTCGCGAATAAACAAGGATATCGTCAATGAAGATAATCACAAAGGAGTCAAGAGACGATTTGAAAACCTGATTCATAAGATCCATAAAAGTTGCTAGGGTGTTGGTTAGCCCAAAAGACATTACCATAATTTCGAGGTGCCCATATCGAGTCCTGAAGGCAGTCTTAGGAATGTCCTGCTCCCTGATCTTTAACTGGTGATACCCGGACCGCAAATCAATCTTTGAGAAGAACTTAGCACCTTGAAAAACGTCGAACAAATCATCTATCCGAGGCAATGGGTATTTGTTTTTTATGGTGACCTTGTTGAGCTGCCGATAATCAATACACATCCGAAGCGATCCGTCTTTCTTTCTGACAAAAAGAACCGGTGCGCCCCAAGGCGACACTTGGCCGAATGAAACCCTTTTCTAATAGATATTTCAATTGTTCTTTTTACTCTCTCAATTTTGTTGGCGCCATTCGGTAGGGTGGAATAGATATTGGATGCGTATCTGGCAATACATCAATCCCAAAATCGATCTCTCTATCTGGTGGAATCCTAGGAAGCTCGTCCGGAAATACTTCAAGAAATTCATTCACCATAGATTCAGGAGCAGGGACCTCAGAAGTGGTGTCCACAACACGGACCAAATGGTAGATGCACCCTTTTCTGATCATCTTTGAGGCCTTAAGGTAGGAAATAAACCTACCTCTTGGCACAACATTATTCCCCTCCCACTCGATAACTGGTTTATTAGGAAACTCGAGCCTCATAATTCTGGTTCGGCGGTCGAGTTTAGCTAAGCACGAATAGAGACAATCCATCCCCATAATTACATCAAAATCTACCATTTCTAACTCAATAAGATCGGTCGTGGTATCCCAACCACGCACCGTGACAACACAATTCCTATAGACTGGCACGGCCGTAATAGAATCACCTACCGGAGTCGACATAAAGAACGGCTCGTGAAGCTGTTCGGGTTCTATCCCAAAACTTGAAGCAATAAATGGAGTGACATATGACAAAGAAGACCCGGGATCAATAAGAGCATAAACATCATGTGATTGAACAGTCAGAATACCTGTGACAACATCTGGAGAAGCCTCGGCACTCTGGCGACCACTAAAAGCATAGAATCTACTGGGTCCCCCTTGACCCCGTGATCCACCCCTAGCTGCACCGCGCCCTGCTGGAGCTGGAGGGCGTGTTGAAGCTGTAGCGGCTGAAGAACTGGATGGCTGAGCAGTGCCCCTACCCCTGCCCTAACTGGGTGCACGATAGTCTTGCTGAACATGGCCTCTTACTCCACACCTATAGCATACCGGTATGTCCAAGTAATAGGGCTCAGAATTAAACCTCCCGCACTTAAGGCATGGGGCCCTCCGCTACTGTTGGAACCTCCCACCTGAACGACCCGACTGATGGAACCTCCTACTGTCTGAACCTGGTCCAACACGACTTCCATTCTGATAACTGTGTCATGATGGCGGCGCACTGGCTGAGGACTGAGCGTAGGACTGATATGGCCTTGATGACCCTCTCCCAAGGGCTGATCTCCCTCCTATAACTGAACTCCCAAGGTTGCCCGCTGACCAGGCCCTACTACTACTCCCCCTCTCCATTCTTATCTTTAATTTCCAAGCCTCCGTAGCCTAGGAAAATCCCACAATCTTCCCGTAGTTCATATCTGAATGCAGAGCGGCTGTAGCAGCTTCACTAATTACCAAGGGACCAAGGCCCTGAACAAACCAACGAACTCTATCCTCCATAGTAGACACCATGTGAACAGCATATTTGGACAAGCGCACGAACTCCATATGATACTTCCACACACTCATGTTGCCCTGCTTAAGGACCTCAAACTCTGTAGCACGGGCTGCCATAACCTCAGCAGGCAAGAAATGACCCATAAAGGCATACACAAACTCATCCCACCTCGCCGGAGGGCTCCCCTCTTCACGGGAACTCTCCCACATCTCGAACCACGAATATGTCGCTCCCTTCGGACGATAAGAAGCCAACTCAACCCCCTCTGTCTCAGTAGCCCTCATAACTCGGAGGGTCTTGTACATCTCATCAATGAACTCCTGAGGATCAGCCTCTGGGTCAGTGCCTATGAACTCTAGAGGGGCTAACCGCACAAACTGGTTGACTCTAGAACCTGAAGAATCCCCTGGCTCGCTAGAGGACGTAGGGGCAGCATTTGATTTTTGGGTCTGAGAGGCCACTAACTGGTTCAACATCTGGATAGCTCCCCTGAGGTCCCCATCTGAAATACCGGGATGAGAAGCTGGAGCTGGAGGTAGGTCAGGAATATTAGCGAGAGGGATTTCAGCACCCTCCGCTGGAGTAGGAATAGGAATAGTCTGGCCTGGAGTGGAGGAGTCAGGCTGATTTGTGGTTGGGGAATCATTCGCACCCGCCATCAGTTGGATAATTTATGACCACTCCTAGGGTGGCATCGGCCTCTAGGCCGAGTCGAGCTCTCTTTATGGGTACCATTTACTGAAAATTGGAACTATGCACGAGTTAGAGGTAGATAACCTCACCTTTCACCACATCGCACGATATAGAATAACAATAAAAGGGTACTTTCCTAAATGTCCATGCAGCCCCCTAATTATAGATGTGGTCGACAACACACTGATAAGAAGGGCTCTACTAGACACAGCTCTAAGACATCCTAGGACAATTTTAAAACCTGAGGCTCTGATACCAAGTTTGTCACGCCCCAAAACCGAGGGACGAGACCGGCGCCTAATCGGATGAACCCGGTCAACCGGACCTAGATTTGCCTTTACTACCCAACGCATTTCCCCGTGTTCATAATGTACATTTATAAGTGAAACAACAAAATAGAATCAAAGCATGCGTTTACAACATAAGTCAAATCTCCTGTTTTAACATTTTTAACATTTAATCTTCCCAAAACATATATTCTAAAATACAACACTCCCGATACGGGATCGTGATTACAAACGAGTACGACAACTACCCCAAATACATATATACAACCCACATAATGTCTACGGAGCCTCTAAAGATACGGAGAAGATATAAACTTGCCGGCAAAAGGCCCCGGCTATACCTTAACATAACAAAATATACAAAAGAAGATGGCATAGACTACACACGACCCCGAAAGGAAGTGGGGCTCACCAGAACTGCTGAGGAGATGAAAGGAAGGAACCACTATCGGTGGGCCGAGCTACCTGCTATAGAACCACCTACATCCGTATAAAAGATATAGCGCCCCCGGAAAAAGGGACGTTCGTACCATGGAATAGTACTAGTATGTATGAACAAGCTTTACTCTAAGTAAAATCAAACAATACACAGATAGGAGGCAGTCAAAGAAACCAAACAATTATTGCACAGAGATACAGAAAACACAAATGAGAGTACCACAGTTTCTTATTTCAATCGTTCTCCTGTTGCGGCGCGCAACTCGATCCCACCGGAAAACTCACATTCCACCCTTATTTCTTCTATTGCGGCGTGCAACCCGATCCTATCGTACAATGCACATTCCATCCTTATTTCTTCTGTTGCAGCATGCAACCCGATCCTACCGTACGATCCACATTTGATAGCAACATCAACCAATAAATTCAATCCCAAGGATTTTACATTCGTAACAACCAAATAACCATGTGAAATCAAGGCCACAGTAATATTTACCTAACAGTGAGTCATATACGGCATACCATCAACATATAGTTCAATTAGATAAATCCACATTTTCTTTCCATCACTTGCTACACATCATTTAGTTCTTAGATACATTCAACAATTTTATTCATTATCATTTCATTCATTTTGCAGCACATCCTCTCATACAGATGTATTCAATATTTAACGAGCTTTGCACATGATAGAATAAGCACAAAGAATCGCCTTTTCACAATCTCATATGGCATGGTGGCATGGTAATCAACTAGGACAGTCAGAGAACAGAATCTTACGCATCAACACATTAGAACAATCGATCCACATATGCATAATCCAGAAACTCATATCGAATGCTCGGACACCAACAAGGTGACTCTATGAAGATTAAAGTTAGCCATACATACCTCGAGTCGAAATTCCCCTTTAATATCTATTCTTAACCCATCGGACCTTCTAACGCCTCCAATCTAATTTACAAGATGCTATGTTTAGACTTAGAATTAGAAATCATGAACTCATTTGGGCATTTTATCAAACACTATGTTATCCCTTTGATTAATTAATCCTCTTTTTAGTGGAAGGTTACTCTAACTTACACCCCTTTGCTAGATTAGGACAAATCATGAACATGCATGCAAGTCTTAGATTTTATCTTCAAGAAACAATTCATGTGTGTTCCATTTTTAACCAAAACTTGAAAATGGAAAGGAAATGGGGTGGGGACTTACCTCTTATGGTGAAGAAGATGAAGATTACTCGAAAATTTCCAAGCTTGAGTAGAGATGATGGACCAATTTGATTAAGAAGAAGACTTTCTCTCACTAGACTCACTCTACCTTCTCTTTATTTTGTTCAGATACACGTTAAAATGAAAGGGGATAAGTGTTTTATTAAGCTGGGTCGTGTATAAAAAGTAAAAATTAAAAGCCCTGAAGCAGGAAATGTGACATGCTATGTTGTCCGCATTCCTGTCGCATAAATGGCCCTCAAATGGGCCAAAATGGGAATCGGACTGCCCAGGTATGCAACTACTATGCGGTCTGCATACCTGATCTGCGATCGCATAGTGGACCGCAGATCTGCACAATTCTGGAAAATTATATCTTTTAAGTCGTGGGGTACTTTTTACTCTACAAGTATCCGTTTTAAGAATTTCTACAGTTATAACCACATGGGACTCATTCGGGCATTGTTTTTAGACTTGAAATTTTACGGGTCTTTACATCCTCGATCTACTCTTCAATCATTCTTAGGTACATTATGCCTCGAACTGTTCCTTTGCTCTTCGACATATGGCTGATACATATCTTTGTTCGGTCTTGGACCCCTGTCTACGTCTCTCGAATCTTTTGTTGTTAATCTGCTTAGATGAACCGAACCCGAGGGGGCTCCCAACTGTTCGTCCTCGACCGTGATCTTTGACTAATATCGATTATGCACATCCTCCCAAGTCACGAGTGGGTACTCAATCAAGTTTTGTTTTAACTACCTTGACGCTATCGAGCTCTGCTCATTTAGCCCCTGAGTGAAATCTTGAAAAGCCCAGTCATCGGAGACTGGTGGTAACTCTATTAATTCCATTTGAAACCGAGATACGAACTCCCTTAATAGCTTGTTGTTCCTTTGCTTAATTTTGAAGACGTCTGATTTCCTTGATGCGACTTTTATAGCTCCAGCATGTGCTTTCACAAACGAATCTGCCAACATGGCGAGTGAATCGATAGAGTTCGGGGGCAGGTTGTGGTACCAAATCATCGCACCTTTGGATAAAGTTTCTCAAAAAAATTTCACTAGAACGGACTCGATATCGTCGTCCTCTAAGTCGTTTCCCTTTATACCACAAGTATATGCAGTGATGTGTTCATTGGGGTCGGTGGTCCTGTTATATTTGGGTATGTCCGGCATGCGAAACTTCTTTGGAATAGGCTTCGAGGACACACTCGGGGGGAAAGGTTTTTGCACAAGCTTTTTAGAATCCAGTCCTTTCAAAATCGGATGCGCTCCCGGTACTAGTCGGCCCTCGAGTTGTACGTTTTCACCTTTTAATCATTATCTTCGATCCTTTTCTCTCCTGAATCGATCCTCTTTGTGAGTTCTTAGAACATTTACATGATTATGGGGTCAGCCCCCGATCCATTATTACTCGACCTCTCCGGGATTGGTTCAGCATGGTGAGTAGTTTTCGGTCCCACCACGCTCGGATTCTTTTGCTGACTTTGCAACTGAGCGATAGCAATCTGTTGTGCTTGTAACATTTTGAAAATCACTTGGAGGCTAACCTTTCCATCTTCTCGACCCTGTGTTCTTTGGCCACTAGGCTGGACCTCTCCACGTACGCTTACTCCAACACCAGTACCTAAGTCGGTGTTTAAATAAATGTGTGAACCAACATCGACTCGGTTAGGAACTGGCACTACCCCAGGGTTAAGTGGTGGTACACCAGCCCGTGAAGCTATTACGTTTCATTTTCCCTAGGGAATCCGAGACCGTCATTACCATGTACTCGGGTCCTGGCTGAGTTTGACATGTTTTAGTCTGAAAATAAAGAATCTTTGACAAGAACAAGTGTGAAAAACAACGAGTGTTATAAAAAACCAGTACTGAAATAATCACTATTATCTTTAGCCCCACGGTGGGCGCCAAACTGTTTACCTCAAAAATACGAGTAACAATTAAATTTGATTTGTGGTTTTAAAGATACGTGATCTATTTCAATACCAATTATTAAGCAAGTAATATAAGATGTAAATTAAAGGAATAAATGAACCAAACCAGTGATACTTAAGCAGCGGTGACCTCGAGGGGAATCAAGAACAATAAAGCAATAATAAAGTTTTAAGGACAATTCTGATAAACAATGAGCGAAAAGTATAGAGTATATTCTTTGCCAATGATTAGATGATCTTTACAAATGATTGGGGTCCCTTTATATAGGAGGGAAACCCTGAATAAGGTATATTTCTATTTACAGTAAAGAATATTAATGGGACATCTGTATAACCGCCTAGTATGGATTCGTACTAATTCGTACAAATCTATTCCTGAATTTACGCCATGATCTTGGGGACGTGGCGAGAATCTTATCCTTCCATAACAGAATCACAACGGTACTTTTTGGCAGCGATCGTACTCGGCTCCAATGATCTTCGGCACTTAGGTCTAGGGGCCTGATATTTTGCCTTCGAGCCCGAGCTTGGCCTTAATCGAACCTCATTCCCCAATATGACCTCGATGAGCCTACAAAATCGAAGCATATGATTTTGACCTCAACCCTCGAAGTGACCTCTCGAGCCTACAAAATCAAGCATACGATTTTGACCGTGTACAATGATGACGAGGGACCGGAATCGAGGTAAGGATCTCATCGAGCCATAGTCGGGGAAACGATGCCCGTCTTCAAGAATATCAGAGTCATGATCCAGGACCGAACCCCACAAGACTCTGAAAAACGTTGTCAGTTTATCAAGCATGACCAATAGAATTCCATAATATCTGCGACCGACTGGATATCTCCGCATGCATCTTGGCACATATCGATGAAGAACCGGCAATCAGTTAAACAGAAGATTTTTTGCCTTTTATGGAATTGTACCTAGAGTAGAATTTCACTACTATATAAAGGGGGTCTAATAATTCATTAAATACATTGTAACACGCATTTCAAAGCAATATACTACTTTTTTCACTGTTATTGAAAGCTTCATTTTTTGTTCACCAATACTGGTCACTGTGAGCCCAGATCGAAGGTGAATATTACACTAAGGCTGGAACATCCTCCCCGCGTGGTTTGAATTTACTGTATCTTTATTTGTTCATTCTGACTTAAGTTATCATTTTGTATCAAATTAATCCGTGCATTCTTAAAACCACTTACAAATTTAGTTTTATCCGATTTTGAGGGTAAATATTTTGGTGCACATCATGGGGCTAAGGATAATAGTGGCCATTTGATACAAACTTCCATAACACACCCGATTTTACACTTTTTCTTTGAAGTGTCTTTAATTTCAGGTCAAAGTTTGAAATGTCGAACTCCCAATCAGCCCCTCTAAACTTAGATGTTGAGTCTGGTCACCATGGCGAGAACAACAATATAGCACCCGATAACGAGGTGCCCCCAGTCAATCTTAGCAAAGTTCCAGTCACGGACCCGATCAGCGGTAACTCGCATGTGGCCATCAATGCCTAATTACCAACCGATCCTGAGAATAGCGTCCGCAGGGGAGTCCGGTCGATTGCCTAAAATACGCACGATAGTGAAGGTGATGGGATCAACTTGCGGGTGATCTTCAAAATGTTACAAGCTCAACAGGCAGCGATAGCCCAACTGTAGAACCAAAACCACACCCCAAGAAGAGTTGAGCCCGAGCTATCCGGGAAGTCACCCGTAGAAATAAACCTGTCACGGAGAGGCCGAATGAAACTGAAATCGGAACTAGCCCCGAAATCATAAAGATGCTCAAGGAGCTGACAAAACGGGTAGAATCGGGAGAACTAAAACGAAGTCAATGTCAAAAAGGTGGAAATCTACAATTTCAGGGTCGATCATATCCCAAGAGCACCACTGATATTAAAGCGCCTGGATTCCAAGAAGTTTGTTCAAAAACCACTTCCTCCTAGTGCGGCTCCGAAGCGAATCCTTAAGAATTTCTGCATGCCCGAGATTACTAAGTATAACAAAAAAACTGATCTGAATAAGCATTTACCTCCAACATGGGCGCCATCAAAGAGAACAACTTAGAGGATTATGAGATCGAGTATATACTTATGAAAAGGTTTAGGGAAAATTTGTCAAAAGGAGTTATGATATGGTATCACAACCTACCCTCTAATTTTATTGACTTGTTTTCTATGCTTGCAAACTCCTTCGTGAAAGCACACGTCGGGGCCATCAAGGTCGAGACCAGGAAGTCACACCTTTTCAAAGTAAAACATAGAGATAATGAGATGCTCAGAGAATTCGTTTCCCGATTTTAAATTGAACGGATGGACCTGCCTCCGGTCGTGGACGATTGGGCCGTTCAGGACTTCACCCAGGGACTCAATGTTCGAAGCTTGTTAGATTCACATCAGTTGAAGCAAAATGTGATAGAATATATGGCTGTAACTTAGGACGGAGTGCATAACTGATACAAATCAAAATTTTGGGTTGAAGATTATCCCATCAGGACTATCGACAGAGTCAAGAGAGACATTGATCGTGAACCAAGATCAAACAGGGATTACTATCAACCATACAATGGGGACCTAAGAAGTAATAGATTTGGGCAAAACTCTGTGAGAAGTGAGAGGAGAAGCGATCGAAGTCAAAATAACCAGGGACTTATAAGCAAAAACAGTTTCAACAGGCCCATTGAGCCTAAGGAAGCGTCGAGGTTATCAGAGTACAACTTCAATGTTGATGTTGTTACTATCGTATCTGCCATCGAACGATCAAAGATACCAAGTGGCTTCAACCTCTACAGTCTAATCCATCCCAAAGGAACCCCAACCTAATGTGTTTATATCATGGCACTCACGGTCACAGAATAGAAGATTGCCGACAATTGAGAGAGGAGGTGGCCCGATTATTCAATAACGGACATCTCTGAGAGTTCTTGAGCGATCGAGCCAAAAACCATTTCAGGAATAGGGAATCTAGTAAGCAGATCGAGCAGGAGGAACCTCAGCACGTCATTAACATGATCATTGGTAGGGTCGACGCTCCTTAGGGGCCGATGTTAAAGCGCACCAAAGTATACATCACAAGGGAAAAACAGACTCGAGATTATGTGTCTGAAGGAACCATGTCTTTCAAGGACAAGGATGTTGAGGGCATCGTGTAGCCCCACAACGATAACTGGTAATATATATACTCATAAATAAATCTTGAGTTTGTGTGCTAATTGATCTAGGTAGCTCGGCCAATATCATCAGATTGAGGGTCGTGGAGCAACTAGGCCTACAAGATCAAATCATGCCTGCAGTCCAGTTCTAAACGGATTCAACATGGCGTGAAAGACCACTAAAGAGGAGATAACATTACCAGTGAACACCACCAGAATCACTCAGGAAACAAAGTTCTACATGATCGAAGGAGATATGAGGTACAATGCTCTGTTCGGGAGGCCGTGGAATTACAACATGAGGGCAGTGCCCTCGACGCTGCACCGGGTGTTGAAATTCCCAACGCCATAAGGGATTAAAACAATTTACGGAGAACAACCGGCTGTAAAGGAGATGTTCGCGGTTGAAGGTGGTCCCAATATCCGCACTTTTAACACCAAAGGATCTGAGTTAGGTAACCAAGGAAGAAAAAAAATAGCAATTATCGGTGCTGGCCCGCCCCAACTAGAGGAGTAGGAGACAGGTGGGAAGAAGACTACGGAGTTCTCAGGTCTTCCATAACCCCTGATGATTTCGACGCCACCAAATCAACGGTCAAAGAACTGGAGCAAGTCATATTCATCGAGCACTTGCACGATCGTAAGGTATACCTGGGCACGGGGTTAAGTCCCGAGCTCAGGACGCTTGGTCCCACCTTGATGTGATAGGGATCCCGCTGGAAATAACCACTCACAAGCTAAGCCTGGACCCGAAGTTCCACGCAGTCAAACAGAAAAGGAGGCCTTAGTCGGAAGTCAAGCATGTATTCATTCAAACACGAGGTATCTAAACACCTTAAAATAGGGTCCATTCGGGAGGTAAAGTACCTGAATTGGTTAGCAAATGTAGTTGCAGTCCCTAAAAAGGGGAATAAATTAAGAATGTGTGTAGACTATAAAGACTTGAATAAGGCATGTCCCAAGGACTCTTTCCCTTTTCCCGACATCAATCGCACGGTCAATGCGATGGCCAGCCATGACATCCATAATTTTCTCGACACTTATTCTCGGTACAACCAAATTTTGATGGACCCTAGCGATCAGGAAAAAACATCATTCACCACTAAGTACGGAACCTACTGCTATAACGTAATGCCATTCGGGCTAAAAAAAATGTCAGTGCCACTTACCAACGCCTAGTAAATCGGATATTCGAAGAACAAATAGGAAAATTAGTTAAGGTTTACATTGACGATATGTTAGTTAAGTCCTTGTGGTTATAGTATCATCTAAAACATTTGCAGGAAACCTTCAACATATTAAAGAAGTACAATATGAAGCTGAACCCAGAGAAATGCGCGTTCGGAGTCGGGTCCAGGAAATTCCTCAGATTCATGGTGTTCAATCGGGGAATCGAGATTAATCCTGATAAAATCAAGGCCATCGATGACATCACTGTTGTGGAAATGCCAAGGCCGTTCAAAGGTTAACCGGGCACATAGGCGCTTTGGGTCAATTCATCTTGAGTCCTCCAACAAGAGCCATCGGTTCTTATCATGGACCCCAGAGCGCCAACAAGCCTTGGAGGAACTCAAGCGGTATCTCTCGAGCTCACATTTTTTTCATACTCCCAAAGGCAGACGAACAGTTTTACCTGTACTTAGCGATATTCGAGGTAGCGGTAAGCGGAGTCCTGGTCAGGGAAGAGGAAGGTACATAATTTCCTATCTATTATATTAGTATAACTCTAGGCGAGGCCGAAACTAGGTATCCTCACCAAGAAAAATTGGCGCTCGCTTTGCTAAGCGCCTCTAGGAAGCTAATACCATATTTTCAATGACATCCCATATGTGTTGTGACTACTTACTCGTTAAGAAACATAATGCATAAACCCGAGCTCTCTGGACAATTGGCCAAATAGGCCGTGAAGATCAATGGGTACGATATCGAATATCGACCCTGAACCACCATCAAATCTCAAATTTTGGCAGACTTTGTGGATGACTTTACACTGGCCCTAATACCCGAGGTCGAAAGATAATTATTGTTGAACTCGAGGACTTTCTCGGGAATCTGGATCCTCTTTACGGATGGCGCCTCAAATGCAAAGGAGTCTGGACTTGGCATCGTGTTAAAGCCACCAACAGGTAATGTAATTAGACAATCTATTAGGACTGTAAAACTGACTAACAACGAGGTCGAGTATGAGGCCATGATTGCAGGTGTTGAACTGACTAAAAGCCTGAGGGAAGAGGTGATTGAAGCTGAGTGTGACTCCCTCCTTGTGGTGAACCGAGTCAATGCGATGTTCGAAGTCAGCAAGGAACGAATGCAAAGATAACTGGATAAACTGTAGGTAATGCTATATCGGTTCAAGGAGTGGACTCTACAGTATGTACCTCAAGAACAGAACAGCGAAGCAATGCTCTTGCTAATTTAGGATTGTCAGTCGATGATGATGAATTCAACTCGAGAACGGTCGTACAAATCATAAGATCGGTAGTGGAAGAAGGTCACGCCGAGATAAACTCAACAAGCTTAACCTGGGAGTGGAGAAACAAATATATAGAGTATCTAAAGACCGAAAAACTACACTCAGATCCTAAAGAATCGAGGGCTCTGCATACAAAGGCATCCTGGTTTAGCTTGTCCCAAGACGGTACCCTATTCAGGAGAAAATTCGATGGTCCACTCACCATATGTCTAAGACCGGGAGATATCGAGTATATTTTGTGGGAAGTCCACGAAGGCACCTAAGAAAATCATTCAGGCGCCGAATCATTAGTTCGGAAAGTAATTAGAGCCGGCTACTACTAGATCGACATGGAAAAGAACACGAAGGAGTTCGTACAAAAATGCGATGGATGCCAGAGGCATGCTCCGATGATTCATCAGCCTGGGGAACTGCTGTATTTGGTCTTGTCACCCTAACCATTCATGAAACGCGGGATGGATATCGGCCGCCCTCTGCCATGGGCACCCGGTAAGGCTCAATTTATATTATTTATGATTGACTATTTTTATAAATGGGTGGAAGCCCATGCAGTTGAGAAATTCAGGGAGAAGGAAGTTATTGATTTCATCTAGGACCACATAATATGCCGATTAGGAATTCTAGTCGAGATCGTGTGCGACAATGGGAAGCAGTTCATCGGCAGCAAACTGAGCAAGTTTTTCGAGGACCATAAGGACAAAAGGATCCTATCGACACCCTATCACCCTTGTAGGAACGTACAAGCATAGTCCAAGAACAAAACCATACTCCAAAACCTCAAAAAGAGGTTGACCAGAGCCAAAGGAAAATGGAAGGAAATCTTGCCCGAAGTCATATGGGCATATCGTACAACCTCAAAATCCAGTACCAGGGCCACCCCATTCTCGTTAGTTTACGATGCCGAAGCTCTAATACCGGTCAATGTAGGAGAACCGAGTTTAGTTATGATATGTGACCGAAGAGTCAAACGACGAGTCCATGGTTACGAGCTTAGAACTATTAGACGAAAGGCGAGAGGCCGCCCTCGTCCGGTTGGCCGCCCAAAAGCAATGGATCGAAAGGTATTACAATTGGAGAGCAAACCTTCGACACGTCAATATCGCGGACTTGGTGTTAAGGAAGGTGACGTTAAGCACGTGAAGCCCGAACGAAGGGAAACTAGGGCCAAATCGGGAAGTTCCATATCGAATTATTGAGATCATCGACAAAGGATCATACAAACTCGAAGTAATGAACGGTGAGCTACTATCGAACAAATGGAACGTAACCCACTTAAAACGATACTACTGCTAAGGTACGACCCCATTCATTTATTTTCTTTACATATTGGACTACTACTTGCAGTTAACGATCAAGGAATGATGCAACTTTTAGGCCTGAAAGCACGCGTTGTACTCTTTTTCCCTTTAACCGGTTTTGTCCCAAATGGGTTTTTCGGCAAGATTTTAACGAGGCAACAGTGGATCGTGCTAACTTAGAATTGACGATCGACTATAAATCGGAGTCAAGGATCGCATCAACATTGTCCGAGCCCTCTCTATAATCGGCCTCAAATATTGGGGGCCATCACCCTCGGATAAGTATTTTAGCAAGGAAATAAACTTTATGCTCGAACAGCCTAGGCTCAGGGGATAGGATTTATTACAAGGGTCAAACGGTCAAATAAATCATGCCCACATAGACCACTCAAGTCATGACACGAAGCTTGTACACATTTTTAACCTTCTATATTACGCACAGAAATGGAAGAAAGTTTTCACCTTGCAGATAAATATTTTGTCTCTTAAACATTTCTACGTTTTGTTCCCTAATGACATTGAGCCCAAGGGCCACCTCTATCCTGATCCAAGAGATCATCCTCACTCAGGTATTGTCGTCCAATTAAAGGTCAGACGACCCGGGCTATCAAAGCCCGGGGCAGAATACCTATTAGGCAGTGCTCGAACTTTAAAGGCTACAGCCATCCCCGTTCTAGGAAAGTTGTCCTGGGAAGCCCAGATGGTTCAAGGTAACAAGTATATTATGAGATACACCCGAACTTAAAAGGTTACAGCATTCCAAACATGGCTCAGAGACGTCCGAGATCCGTAACAAAAACATAAGGCCTTCAAAATTTATAAACCAGTTCAAAGGCTACCCTGGGAAAAATTCCAATCTATCAAATTCTAAGTAAATACTTCAGGGAAAGCTTTCGGTCATACCAAGCCCCCACGAGTGTTTAGCAAAATAATATCAAGAACGAGCTTTGTTCGAACCTCCAAACGAGACCTAATTATTACATTCTAAGGCATTCGAAATCTTTGCAATCGTAAAGAAAAGAAACAAGCTTCAAAATTGTCGAAGAGAAAAAGATCTTTGTATATATATATAAAAAGATCTTTACAAAGGCCAAATGGCCTCAACAAAAAGTACAAAAGTACAAAAACAAAGAAAAATCTATAAAGCACCTAAGCAGCCTGGTCTTCGCCGGAGCCCGCCATCACCGGGACCATCAAGGTCTTCTCCGCACTCGAATCTGCCGTAGCCCTTGGAGTCTTCCTCGGTCCTCAGGATATGCCAATTTCTTGGCCTCAGCCTCAGCCTCAGCCTCAATCCTCTTAGCATTTTCAATCTCAGCCAATAAGTCGAAACCCCCGGCATGAACTTCCTCGAGGGCCTCCCTTTATGACTACCACTCACGTATTCAACGATGTCTTTTAAGCCGTCCTGGGCTGCCTCAGCGTCAGCTTTGTACTAGGCCACCATCTCCTCGGCATCGGCCCTGGTTATTTCTGCCACTAACTTGGTTGATTTAAGATTCTTTGTAGGGGTATCCCGATCGGCAACAGCCGAGCCCAGTTGAGACTAGAGGTATTCGATTTTTTAGGACAGGGCCTCAGCCTTCTCCTTTGTCGCTCGAAGTTGAGCCTCCGCCGAGGCCAGTTGCTCCTAGGCAGTCTTATTTTCCGAATCCAAACGACCCATCTTGCCTTTCCACTCTTCGGCCACAACCTTGATTATGTCCATCTCATCTTGAAGTTGGTCAATCTGGTAAAGCTTTTGTTGGACCTGCGGGTTCTGACCGTTAGTCACCGTGTCTAGCTCGCCATCAGTAACTTCAAAGAATTTTACATGTTCCACCAGGTTGGCGTGTTCTTTCTGGGCCGCATCCCACTCGGCTCGAAGGCTCTTGACTTCTCCTTCACATTGCTCGCTGAGAAGCTTATACATGTCTCTCTTCTCAGCAAGCTATTTAAATTGGGCGTCAAGCTGGCTCAGCTCATACCGATACAGAGAAAGGTTACATGGTGAAGCACTGAGGCCTACAAATATGAGAAGAGATGTTAGGATCATCAAGAACTAAAGTTGAAAAATAAAAAAGTTTGGTAACACCTTACCTGGTTCAGAGCCTATTATGCTTCGTTGAACAGGCATAGGGCATCGATCTCGTTCAGTTTTTCTTGGTCTTCATCGGTTACCAGGTACCGGAGGTATCTAGCTACCCCAAAGAGGGTGAAAAGAATTTGGGCGTCCTCCGGGACTATGATAATGACTAATCGCTTCTGGTCAGGATCCGTGCTCGGAACCGGGAACCGGTTGACCAACCTCGGGCTCGGGCTCGAGTTCAGCCCACCGACCTCCAAGGATGGGCTTTTCCTTGGCACCTCTAAATCGCCCAATCTGGTGAAGTCCTCAGGGCGGACGAGTTTACACCGTCAAAGAAGTTTCAAAGTGTCACGACCCAAAATCTCTAAGGTCGTGATGGCGCCGGACACAAGTTCAGGCAAGCCAAAACATTAACTAATCAAAATAACTTTCCGTTTAAAAACATTTCTGAAAACACTTCCTTTCATTTCATTACATAATAACAAAATAAAAGTCGGTTAATTAAAAACAATGGTTTAAAATATTACACTTAAGCAATTATATCCCAATACATATCTTAGAATCTGGTGTCACAAGTACCTGAGCAACTTCTAAGAATTTATACAATTATATATCGCTTGACCAAGGAACAAATTGGAAAAAGGCTCAACATAAGGTATAAATACATAAGAGGGAAACTCTGTCAGCTGCGGAACGACTCCGGATAAATGCAGCCCGTATATGTCTCCAAGTCAATCACTGTGCTATGAAGGTACCTGTGCAACAAACTGCACAGCAAGTGTAGCATGAGTACATAAACAGATATGTATCCAGTGATTATCCCATCTAATCTCGAAGAAGTAGTGACGAGAGGTCGACTTGACACTCACTAAGGTCCAATAATATAAATGGGACAGAATATGATGAAAGCGGTAGGCATGTGAAGGCAGTTAAGCAACAAAATATATATATGAGGCACAGAATTCTGAGTAATTTCAAAAAAATGAGTGAATAAGTAGTTTCTCCTTCATTTTTCCCCAAATATATGTCAAGTCCTTATCCACGAAGTTATTTAACAATCTATATCCTTAAATCAATTTAACAATTTAAGTCAAAAGGGGTATGTCATATGTATATATGACGAGGGTTGTTCGGACCGAACCAACAATAAAAATAAACTATGCACTGCCGAGGATCGAACGACTCGTCCCATAAGTGCATTCTTAAAAATTAATCATAAAGCTTCCCCCACTCACGAATCATACCTGCGACTCGGGTGCTGACACGTTTATACATAATTAACATAAAGCTCCCCTCGATCGCGAATCATACATGCAACTCGAGTGCTGACTCTTACATATAATTAACATAAAGCTTCCCTCGATCGCGAATCATACCTGCGACTCGAGTGCTGACTCTTATATATAATTAACATAAAGCTTCCCTGAATCGCGAATCATACCTGTGACTCGAATGTTGACTCTTATATATAATTAACATATATATATCTCGGATTTATCAATAAGCTCAGTAGAGGCTATACTTGTAACAAGGATTAATTCACTAGAAATTCAGAGGCAACTCTCTACCATTTGCATACTAGTTCAAAGATAATAAGCATATTGGTTCAAAGATAATAAGACACTCAAAGTTTGGCTAAAGATACGCATAAGGCACGTAATGACATGCTCGTGAGTCCTAAAACTACCCGACATGATATAATAGTCGCTACTTACGGACTCTCGTCTTTGTACGCACGTAGCCCCCAAAATAATTACACACCGCACGTAGAACACCTATGGGGACAATTCCCTCTTACAGGGTTAGAAAGGAGACTCACCTCGCTCCGAAGATTCATACCCAGCTTCCAACCCTCTATGTCGACTTCAATGGATGCGCAACGCCCCCAAACTATCCAAATAATGATAAACCAATGAAAATATACTCAAATATTTGTTAAAAATTCAGATTATATAAACTCCCATCTCCGCTCAAGGAATTAACCAAAATGCCCTCGGGCCCACGTGACCAGATTCCGAAATTTCTCGAAGATAAATTCTACCCATAACTTTACTAACTCAAATATACAATTTGTTACAATTTCATGCTCAAATTCATGGTAAAAGTCCAAAATTCCAAGTTCTAGGTCTTCCCCAAAAATCTCAAATTTATACAAATTTTCCATGTCTAAATCCATGTAAGATCACATATTTAACTCAAAAATAGGAAGAAATCACTTACCTTGTGTTTCTTGGTGAAAATCCCTCCTTGAGCTCTCCAAAATCATCCAAGCCAAATGAAAGAAATGAAAAAAAAGGGCCAAAATTCGTGTTTAAAACAATATGCCCATGCTTCATCGAGTTGTACCTTGCGCTTGTGTTGTGCAAGTTGTACATCCTAGTACAATTTTTCCTTGTTGAACACCTTCTGTTAAAATACCCATAACTCCTTTTAGAAATATCCAAATAACAAAAGGTTTTAATATTTAGAAACTAGACTCAAAGATCTTTAATTTGATAGGTTCTAAACCATATAACTCTCTATATATTCTGAGATATGAGCTTCTAAAATCGGCTCCATGCATCAGAAAATTCTGGCAAAACTGCTCCTCCAGCCATCTTCAATCGATCATAACTTTTTGCTAAAATGTCCAAATGACAAATAATTTAATTTTATGAAAACTATACTTCAATATCTACAACTTTCATGTTTTACAAATTTTCAGATTCTTTATATATTCCTATATATACGCTTCCAAAGTTAGCTCATTGATACATAAATTGCTGTCCCAATACAGATTTGCTGTAGAATTTTCAGCAGCTATTTTTGTCCGAAATCCATTCTGTTAACCGCCCGAAATCAACCCGAGGCCCTCGGGACCTTAACCAATTATACCAACAAGTCCCAAAACATGATACGAACTCACTCGAGACCTCAAATCACATCAAACAACGTCGAAATCATGAACTGCACTCCAATTCAAGCTTTATGAACTTTGAAATTTCAAACTTCTACATCCGATGCCGAAACCTATCAAATCATGTCTGGTTGACCCCAAATTTTGCACACAATTCGTACTCAACATTACAGACCTGCTCCAACTTTCGGAATTGGAATCCGACCCCGATATCAAATATTCAAACTCTCGGTCAAACTTCTCAAAAACCTTCAAATTTCTATCTTTAGCCAAATGACTTCAAAATGACCTCCGGACATCCGAATTCACTTCTGATCGCGCTCCCAACTCTAGAATCACCATACGAAGCTATTCCCAAACTCAGAATCCCAAACGGACCTCTATAACACTGAGGTGCCTTCCAACCCAAACTTATGAAATTCTTCTAAAATACTAACTTCCACAATATACGCCGAAACGCTCCCGGGTTATCCAAAACCCGATCCGGACATACGCTCAAGTCTGAAATCATCATACAAACCTGCTGGAACCTTCAGATCCTGATTCCAAGGTCGTTTACTCAAAATTCTAATCTTAGTCAATTCTTCCAACTTAAGCCTTAAGAAATGAGAATTTTCCTTCCAATTTGACTCCGAACTTCCCGAAGTTCAACACCGACCACACCTACGAGTCATAACACCTGAAACGAAGCTGCTCATGACCTCAAATGGCTGAAAATGCGCTAGATCTCAAAACGACCGCTCGGGTCGTTACACGAAGGGGATTGTCACTCCATGGACCCCCTCATTAGATTGCTCCTTCATCGTTCGGGCTTCATCAAACATTGATTCCATGAATGAAGGAGATCCCAAGTACACCGAGAGGGGCAGAGCCGGTGTCTCAAGAATTCTCAGCCCTCACTTCAGCATCAGCCTCACGAACTTGAGAGGGATTAGCCTCGGTCATTTCCCCCTCGGTTTCCACCCATTCCTCGAGGAAAGACAGCTTGTGGGCTAGAAAGAGTTCATCATCCTCGGGTTGGTTGAGCTGGAGGAGTGAGTCCAAATCGAGAATTTGGGAGCCGGAGGTCTCTTTTGGCTTACGAACCAGCCTTCTTCTCGATTTTGTTTTCTCCGAGCTTAAGGAACTCGGAGCCCTCCTCCTTTTCTTCTCTCTGGCCTTCCCCAGAGCAGGAGACTCAACAGGAAATTCCTCGTCCCCGATCGGGGGCCTAAGCTCGACAGTCTTAGGCAAAGTTGCAAAAGAAAATAAAGGAGATAAGAATGCAATGCTAGAAGAAGAAGCTCGAAATATGACAGGATGACAGAGTCTATAGTCAAGTGAAGGAAAAGACAACAGATGACAGGCCTTGAGACCATAAAGAGTATAAGCCATAAATTCATATCCTAATTTCAAGAAATGATTTGGTGACTCCAACATGATTACTAGAAGGCTAAGTTAGACCTCTGGAGTAATAGAAATTAGTATGGGCTAGTAAACATGAAAAAAAAAATCTAACATGATTTAGGGACTAAAGGATTTATAATAGTCTGCATTGTGAGAACTTCAGAGATCACGTTCCGGCAATAATAGAATGGACAACGGAAGTATAACCTTTAAAGGTCATTCAGGAAGACGCTTCCCTTAGCGAGCATTGTGAGCAGATTTAAGCTTAAGGGACTAATTGTGCTAGTTACACTAGGTGTCCCCCTCGTGCATAAGAAATTCAGTTATCTGGGGCACAAAAGGGTTACCGCAAGGCGAGTAAGAGTCAATGAAGATGTGAAAAGACGTCGAAGATGAAGAGGTAAAATATTTATAAGTAAATCTTCATAGAGTTAAATGTTAATACTCCCCAAAAGGGGGGAATATGGTGTGATAACGTATTAAGTCAGAGTTAAGTAGTTCAGGTAACTATGAAATAGTAAAGGAAGAATGCGGTAAAATGGTGAAAGGAATGATATTGCATTTATTTAGATCCTACAGATATGCTACGACTCCAGAACATTATGCAAGCACGATGCCAGGGAGAGGCAGTAAGGTTTCCCACACCTGATTATTGATAAATAAGTGCGAAAGAACATTTGATACATTAGGAGCTAGTGCAAAAGGTAAGTGAAGACAAAAGACATAACCCAAGAGAGGTTATGCAGAATATAAACATGAGTATGGACTGAGGAGTAGTTAGTAGTTGATTCAGGAAGAGCTTAGTTATGGCTAGAGAATAGATCTCAAATAAATCAGTAGATCATGCAAGATAAACGTAGTAAAAAATAGCATAGGAAATTCAGTTTCGTAGATACGACATCGTAATCCTTGAGAAATATTCAGATAGGAGTTGGAGTAGTAAACGGGGATCGTATAAGTGTTATGAAAATAAAAGAGAGTGACACTAGGGAGACAATCAAAATTTCAATCAAAAGTAACCCTACGAGCATAAGGGCAGATAAATAAGTAACTAAGGATAATTATTGGCGAGCAAGTACATCAAAAATTGTGTCGGGTATACGACGTAAAAAGCTCCCAGTTTTACAAGAGTCATAGGGTCTTCCTTAAGTTCTAAAATGAAAGACTAGCTGAGGAAATAATGAAGAAGCCTTCAACATAAGCATAGTGACCTAAAGAAGAAATGATCTTATAATGATAGTCTCACTACGACATTGTATGCACTCCATAACAAAGTATCACCTGTCGTGACTAAGGAACGACAAGTAAAATCAAAAGTAATATTCGAGATCATATGAGTTGTACGAAATTCCAATACGTGGGCACTAAGATAAGCCAAGTATTCATGCAACAAGTGGTAGAACGACTAGGAGAAGTAATTGCTTACTTTTAAAGAAAGATGAGAAGGAATGAAAGGAATTATTTGATCTACGACCCAAAGTTAGTTATGTTATGACCGTACTCAAGATTTCGGAGTACTATCCATACAACATATATGTTGACATTCATACAATTATGGGAGACTTCGGTATAGGTTAAAAGAAAGAATTGAGTCCACGTTACAGACAAGGGATTGAATTGTTAGAAGGTTATATCATGGGTGTTCCATAGCGTCTACAAAAGGCTAAAGTAATAACTAATACCCTGAGCCGCATGTCGGAATATAGCTTAAGCCTACATAGAGAAGAGAAATCTAAAGAGTTAACCAACTAAGTAAATCATGAGTCTAATTACTGGACCAAGATAATTATAGAAATCGTGATTGAGAACATTGCAGAATCATCCTTAATATTAGAGTCACAAGAGAGATAGTACAACAACCATATTCTATAACGGCTCTATGATAAAGCCAGTTAGAAAAGCACCAGCCTCATAAGAAGTCAGTATGAAGCTCCCACTGAATTATATTTGCACCGAAGGTGCAAGTATTATAGTAGAGCTTCAAGATGTGGATGTGAATCCTACCTAAGTGGAAGGGAGGTTATGAAAGAGACAGAGATACGATGCTAGATTTAATGGTAAGTAAGGTAAAAGGGAAGAAGGTACGAAATACTCAAGTGCAGAAGGTTATGTATAGTCAATACTTCAGGTAGAGTGCTAGAAGAATTGTGATTCAATATCCAAAAATGATATTGGTGTCGTCAGTAGCATATCTTCCACCCTATGGTTTCCAGGTACCGAGAGGTCTAGTTAAAAGAGTAAAGAAGAGTTAGAGACAGCATGATATCTCACTTGAGGTTCCAGAATAATATAAGGAAATATGTGATGCTAGCAAGTTAAAGGAAGGTTACGAGTAGTATAAATAGATATGTGTAGGTCGTAAGCTAAAGTATGGTAGAGCAAAAAGGTTTTAGGTATACATGAGTAAGGATAAGAAAAGGTGAATGAGAAGGTGACGAGAATAGTTAAGGCCTTAGGGTTAAGCCCATCAAAACAAGAGAGTCGATGGTTCCCGTAAGTTATAGAAAGCCCTGTATAACCTGAATAAACTCAGAGGAGTTTAAGACTAGGAGCATTTGGAAAAGAGGGAATGTTGCCATGGTAGTAGAATAAGGGTGTAATTGTGATAAATGATAAGTGGATGACATTTAGGCCTTCGATTGAGTAATGATTTAGAGAAAAAGGGATTTCATGAATTGTATAGGATTAGAATACCCCCATAAGACGAACTATGTTGGGATGCTATGAAATACTGTTAATGAAGTAGTGTATCATCCCTAGGTGGATCAGGCAAATAACTTCATATGTTCCCTGATGAGACGTGAGCCCTAAGGACAATGTATAACATGAGAGGTTTCAAGTTATCAGTGGTAGATTATAGATCAACATTAAGGTGAATCAACAATAGGCATATAAAAGTTCTAAAGTATGAGATGAGATTAGGTTTTCATTCTTAAGATGAACAGTAATGAGGAAGAACTAAAGAACTTGGATTTATACATATAGGAAAAGCAGCGAGAGGGTAACCTGGAGTTAGGTAGCAAACCTCGGTAATAATAAACTTAAGTAAGTGTTATGGTACAGTATGACCTACCTAGATGTATTAAATTCATAAGGATAGATAACTGAGGCTATGAAACAAGATATAGCAATAATCGTAAGTTCGACAAAGTACCAAGTGAATGACATCAGTACATATATAGATTCCTAGAGGGACAGTGTCACGACCCAAAATCCCGAAGGTCGTGATGGCGTCGGACATCAATGTCAGGCGAGCCCAGTCATTAATCAATTGAAATAACTTCCTGATTTTAACATTTATGAAAACATTTCCGTTAAATTTATTACATAATAACCAATTAAAATCTGTCAATTTAAAACAAATGGTGTGAATAATATACTTTAACAATTATGAACCAACACATATCTCAGAACGCGGTGTCACAAGTACATGAGCAATTTCTAAGAACTTACACAATCATTACAAAGCTTGTTCGAAATACAACTGGACAAGGAAATTTTGAAATAAAACTGAATACAGTACGAAGGAGACTTTGTCAGCTGCAGATCGCCTCCGGATGATGTAGCTCGCCTAATTCTTCGAATCCTCCACATTGCTATGAAAGTACCTGTGCAATAAAATGCACAACAAGTGCAGCATGAGTACAAAAACAATGTGTACTCAGTAAGTCGCCCGCCTAACCTCAAAGAGGTAGTGACGAGAGGTCAGATTAGACACTTACTAAGGGTCAATTTAGAATATTTACGTATGACACTAAGCATGATTATCAAGGGCAATTCATTTAAAATCAGGAATAAAACATTTTTCGACTCCGTTCATGTTTAACACTTTATGTCTTCGTCATATTAATAACAATTAATCAACATGGTGATTTCATCAAATGACAATTTATCGACGAAAGGAACAACTTCTTCCAAAATCTTTTTAACAACTTCAAATCTCTGTCATTTCAATTGACAACTTAATATTCACGGCCAGTAATTAGGCAAACTCATAGCAACTATGCAGTAAATATTATGCGCAAGCAACGCCGAGGGTCGTTCGGCCCGAACAAACATAAACATAAATTGTGCACTGCCGAGGGTTGAATGGCCCGAACCATATATGCTTCTATATGCCCTACTCGCAAATCAATCATGCGACGCGGTTAAAATAATAAGGCCAACCTGCTCGCGAATCATACATGCGACTCAGGTGCTCATAAGAATACATACACAAATACAGGGTCTTCCTGCTCGCGAATCAATCATGCGACTCAGGCACCCAAAGTTACACATATCCACATAATAAATTCTTATTTTTATCAAGAAAATCGTTTCTCTCAGGAAAATGGTAAAGTCTTTATTAAAAGAAACATGAAATATAGGTTCTGAAATCTTTGTTTTTGAAACTCATTTGTCCAGTTTAGTAATACTCCATGACACCACCCAGTCCAGGTACACATATATTCACAGCGGAAACAATTTTCGTTTTAGAAGGTTAACACTATGAGCTCTAGTTTTCTTTTAAACACCCAATTATGTTTCAGTCATATCAGCAATTTAATAACACATGCAGGGTTACAGGCACACACATGAAACATGCTAGTGGGTCTTAGGCTACCCGGACATGGCATAATAGTATCTACGCACGGACTCCCGTCACCTTGTACATACGTAGCCCCCGAAGATAATAGCATATACTGAATTAATTCACCTAGGGGGACGATTCCCCCTCACAAATTTAGAAAGGAGACTTACCTCGCTTCGAAATTCCAACACCGGCTTCCAATCTCTTCTGATGACCCCAACGGACGCGCAACTCCGAAACTACCACATAAATGACAAAGCAATGAAAATTCATCCTAATACTCACAAAAAATTTAGATTATATACCTTCCCAACCTCGCTCAGAGAAATGACCAAAATGCCCTCGGGCCCACGTGCCCGGAATCCGAAATTCCTTAAAGAAGAACCCAACCCGAAGCTTTACTAATGCATTAATACAACTTACCCCAATAATTAAGCTCAATTCGTTGCTAAAATCAAATTTACCAAACTCTAGGTTTCCTTCAAAATTTCCTCAACTTTTCCTCAATTTCACATCAAAACCATGTAATAATTTTGTATTAATCTTAGAAATGGGTAGAATCCTCTTACCTCTGAAGCTTGATGAAATCCCTCTTGAAAAGCTCTCCAAATTCATCCATAGCTTTTGAAAAATGAAAGTGAATTGCCAAAAATCCCGCTTTAAACAACACTGCCCAGATCTTTCCTCTCCGTGATCGCGGGAATGCCTTCGCGATCACGTAGGCCAACCAGCAGCCCTCCAAATTCCTTCTACGCGATCGCAAATCCCCGCATGCGATCGCACAAGCCTACCCAGCCCTTCACCGGGATCACACACCAGAACCCGCGATCGCGTAGGCCAAAATCTTTGCCCCTCAATTTCTTCTCCGCGATCGCACAGCTAAGGCTACGATCGCATAGAACACCAGCAGCACCAGAAACCAGCAACAGCAATTCACTCCGAAATGACCCGAAACCACCCCGAAACACACCCGAGACCCCCCGAGACCCCCCGAGACTCCGTCGACTCAGTCCCATAACATGACACAAACTTGCTCGAGCCCTCAAATAATCAAACAACGCCGAAATCACGAATCGCACTCAAATCCAATTCTTTAAGAACTTAGAACTTCAACACATCTGATGTTGAAACCTATCAAATCACGTCCAATTGACCCAAAAAGTTTGCGCACAAGTCATATTCAACATTACGGACCTTCTCCAACTTCCGGAATCGCATTCCGACCTCGATATCAAAACTTCCACTTCTGGCCGGATTTCTCAAAAACCTTCAAATTTCTATCTTTAGCCAAATGACTTCAAAATGACCTCTGGACATCCGAATTCACTTCCGATCGCGCTCCCAACTCCAGAATCACTATACGGAGCTATTCCCAGACTCGGAATCCCGAACGGACATCAACCTCACTGATATGCACTTCAACCCCAAAATCATGAAATCCTTTTAAAATGCTAACTTCCACAATACACGCTGAAACGCTCCCGGGTTATCCAAAACCCAATTTGGACATACACCCAAGTCTGAAATCATCATACAAACCTGCTGGAACCTTCAAATCCTGATTCGGAGATGATTTACTCAAAATTCCAATCTTAGTTGATTTCTCCAACTCAAGGCTTCTGAAATGAGAATTTTCTTTCGAAACCAACTCTAAACTTCCTGAAATTCAATTCCGACCACGCCCACGGGTCATAATACTTGAAACGAAGCTGCTCACGACTTCAAATCGATGAACGACGTGCTAGAGCTCAAAACGACCGGTCGAGTCGTTACATTCTCCCCCACTTAAATCGACGTTCGTCCTCGAACGTGCTAAGAACTGCTCTGAAGTTACTTGAAACCACTGTTCAACATCTCGAGCACCTGCCCGTGCTACCACAACCCAGTCGAGCACAATAGCTTGATCAAATCTGGAGATTTCTTCTTTATCCATATAATAAGCTCAGAATTCATTCTAACACCTGAAATTCCTCTATCCAGGCTTAGTTCTAACATATAAACACCGTATCAACTACCATACGATATACCAGAACATGACCGCATACCTTTGTTGAATCAGCACCATGCACCGCACAACTCATCATCTGACCACAATGACGCTCCCTAAACCTTAATAGCCAAAATTCCACGAATCTAATGCTCCCAATGCACCTCATAACAACTATACATACACCATGCTATAATGCTGACGATACCACCACAACGGAGGAAATGTTCAGAAATTCATACTCAACTGCAGAGTTAACAAATCCTTGAATACCTCATCTTGACTAGAAGCATCACTATAATATGAACCTGAATAATGGTATTTGTTCTTTAATATACACTTCACATAACCTCATCGCACGGATCCCTAATCCAAAAATCTCGTCTCACCCAGTATGAACTGCTCAGACAACAAACCACCCCAACATGACTAACAGCCTCACATGATACCACATCGCGCCAATAGGCCATAACTCGAACATGATAATAAGAAACGACTCAGGACGGAACTACTCAGCTCATGCAACTATATGAATTCTTACCAAAAAATAGGAAATAAATCACAAGAAAATAAATACATATTAACCCTTCTCATCATCAAACTGTTGCGGCGTGCAACCCAATCCGAATAACATACTCGTGGCGGCGTGCCACCTGATCCCAATAACATACCTGTGGTGGCGTACCACCCGATCCCAAATAACATTGTCATAGCGGTGTGCCACCTGATCCAAATAGCATACCTGTGGCGGCGTGCCACCCGATCCCAAATAACATAAAACTCACGTAGGGGAATATATATACGGAACTGACTTACTCACTATCAATTACTGAATATCGATCACAAGCACACTAAGTGCATAATACCATCTTGGGGAGACTGATAAAGCCATAGGCTGCAAAACTCAAGCACAACTGAGGTGCGATATATACATATATACTCTGGATCTCAAGAGTTGTCCTGTTCACATAACATCCCCGCTATGCGGTACCTCAACACATAAGATATTATCAAGTCGTTTCACAACTCGTACGACACAATCACAGTAACACATAAATTTGACGAAGACGGAATCAACATCCGCTGTTCTAATACCTTTCCATGAAAAACGCTCTACCGAAAGGAACATGCCTGGCTCACACGGAACCCATAATCATATTTAAATCCATCCACAAACATCGAGCCACCTCGATCGCACCAAACTCAGCTATTAGATTTTACCTGGGTCCATATAATACACGAGAACAACCATCATCACTGGGACTAACACCCCCTAATCCATAACTAACTGAACTGAACGCCCTCTAGGCGTAAACTCTCAATTTAAGCAACATTGCACTTCTTTATACTCAATCCAAAATCTGAACCCATCAAGTGACTACATGTCACACTTTATACAATTTTTTCGCGATCATGCTTCCACGACCTCCCACACAAGGCAACAAGT
Source organism: Nicotiana knightiana (assembly GCA_005239525.1). Classification (NCBI taxonomy): domain Eukaryota; kingdom Viridiplantae; phylum Streptophyta; class Magnoliopsida; order Solanales; family Solanaceae; genus Nicotiana; species Nicotiana knightiana. The sequence goes on along the minus strand of ML430546.1, from coordinate 93,297 downwards.
TTGCACCTCCATAACACCGACCACACCAAGGCCGCAAGACACATCAAGAACCCATGACCAGGGTACAAAGATTCTTTCACTGATTATCAAATCTCAGGTGATACTGAAGATAACACCAGCTTACAGTAAACTTTCAAATAACTTGACCTTGCTCTCCCAAGCTCATGACATCCTTACAAACATCGTACCTAAATCTCGATTCCAGTTACATACTGTTTCCCGCACTTAATATACCAACATGAGGTAGTTCAAGAATTCTATCATAGCTTTCAAACCACCAATAAGGTGAACACTTCATCATATAGAAACTTTTTACTTGACTCCATTCAAGAGTACCATCTCAACACACGAGTGAATTCCCATTATCACCCAGATCATGCAAATCCTAAGTGGTAGTCTATACCACCATAACCCTTCCTGGATCCGCCTACACATGACAGGCCATAGCACTCAAATGTTCCCACATGAAATCCATTACGACGGCCGACAAGCCTTGCACACAACGGCACAAACCACATGCATAACTAAAGCACATCAAAGGAACCAACCACTTCCGCAAACATGCCATTTCGACCATGGTCAATCAATCTATCTTCTTTTAATCATCATCAATTGGCTCAGAAATAATAACAACTTCCTTCAACCCGGAGTCTATTTCCCTCACTCCTCCAAGATTATCTTGCATGCTGAAACATATCATAGAACATTCTAACCATCCTCACGTTTTTCAAAGATTACTCTGCAAAAGATCGATTCTCGATCATACTGCTTCCTGAAATCCTAAATTGCCGCATTCTTAACCTTTAAACTCACTAAGACCGCTACTAAGAGTCACCCACTCTGGCTGGCCCCGAATACAATCAACCCCAAGGCTCTCCTAGCACAGGAACACCTCTTTTAATGAAACACGTGACTGAGTCACTATCCTTACAACTCGCACATGCCTTAAGCATAAGTTCTGAATCTTCTAAGCCCAACCCTGGCTCGACAGGGCCAACTTTTGCACATATTCATCAAATCCCACGCACAATCACCATTTTACTCCCTTACCTTAGCTGAAATAACTTGCCAACACGCCGACAATTCGCAACCCTGTGAGAAAACAACCCTACAGCCCTACTACAGATGGTGGGACTCCCCCACTTAGCCCGAAGTCACTCCTTGCACCACTCTAGACCCTGCTGAGACTCCTTCTCTTTGATAACACAATCCCTACCAACCGCATTCTTCAACACTTCTTCTCGATACTCTGACCCCACGCAACAAAAGAAACCATAGCACCGCCGAACCTAACACACTTCATCCGATCAATGATGAAGACTACACGTCATAGGTTCATATCCCACCTCACTTAAAGACACCAAGTCTTACTACAATCCCAACCGAGCCATTCATACTCCAAATGCCTTCCCTTTGCCGGAACAAAAGCACTGAAATCTCGAAATCATACTCTGAGAAGACCTCCCTTCAAACCATCCATCTTCCCCAACCCACGGGCAAACATTCTATCATTATACCGACACCGCGCGACAATCAATTGCAACCATCATCACTATCCGAGCACAGCCTTAAGGCTCCCAGAAAAACAGTTACTGAGCGGAAACAACATATTACCCTTTCACAGGGCCATAATAACAACCACGGCCATTTACACATGGAAGCATCTCGAATTACATTCGTAGCACCATTTCCATTCCTCAAATCCCTGATCCATAGCAAGCACTTCGCGACGCGTAAGATTGAGTAGGAAGGAACGTAGGCATAAGCCTCAAAGGAATCAACTCGCACGATGAAGAACCAAGAAGGGAAGTACTTATAACAGCCTTGTAGCCTCTCGAAGATAAGTACAGACATCTCTGTACCGATCCACAAGACTTTACTAGACTTGCTCAAGACTCGTGAGACCTACGGGAACCTAGCGCTCTGATACCATGTTATCACGATCCAAAAACTTGAAGATCGTGATGGCGTCGGACATCAATGTCAGGAGAGCCTAGTCATTAATCAATTGAAATAACTTCCCGTTTTTAACATTTATGAAAATATTTCCGTTAAATTTATTACATAATAACCAATTAAAATTTGTCAATTCAAAAAAAATGGTTTGAATAATATACTTTAACAATTATGAACCAACACATATCCCAGAACCCGGTGTCACAAGTACATGAGAAATTTTTAAGAACTTACACAATCATTACAAAGCCTGTCCGAAATACAACTGGACAAGGAAATTTTAAAATAAAACTGAATACAGTACGAATGAGACTCTGTCAGCTGTGGATCGCCTCCGGATGATGCAGCTCGCCTAAGTCTCTGAATCCTCCACATTGCTATGAAAGTACCTGTGCAATAAAATGCACAGCAAGTGCAGCATGAGTACAAAAACAACGTGTACTCAGTAAGTCGCCCGCCTAACCTCAGAGAGGTAGTGACGAGAGGTCAGATTAGACACTTACTAAGGGTCAATTTAGAATATTTACGTATGACACTAAGCATGATTATCAAGGGCAATTCATTTAAAAGGAATAAAACATTTTTCGATTCCGTTCACGTTTAACACTTTATATTTTTCGTCATATTAATAACAATTAATCAACATGGTGATTTAATCAAATGACAATTTATCGATGAAAGGAACGACTTCTTCCAAAATCTTTTTAACTTCAAATCTCTGTCATTTCAATTGACAACTTAATATTCCCAGCCAGTAATCAGGCAAACTCATAGAAACTATGCAGTAAATAGCATGCGCAAGCAACACCGAGGGTCGTTCGACCCGAACCAACATAAACATAAACTGTGCACTGCCGAGGGTCGAATGGCCCGAACCATAGATGCATCTATCTGCCCTGCTCGCGAATCAATCATGCGGCGCAGTTAAAATAAAAAGGCCAACCTGCTCGCGAATCAATCATGCGACTCAGGCACCCAAAGTTACACATATCCGCATAATAAATTCGTATTTTTGTCAAGAAAACCATTTCTCTCAGGAAAATGGTAAAGTCTTTATTAAAAGAAACATGAAATATAGGTTCTGAAATCTTTGTTTTTGAAACTCATTTGTCCAGTTTAGTAATACTCCATGACACCACCCAGTCCAGGTACACATATATTCACAGCGGAAACAATTCTCTTTTTAGAAGGTTAACACTATGAGCACTAGTTTTCTTTTAAACTCCCAATTACGTTTCGGTCATATCAGCAATTTAATAACACATGCAGGGTTACAGGTACACACATGAAACATGCTAGTGGGTCCTAGGCTACCCGGACATGGCATATTAGTAGCTACGCACGGACTCCCGTCACCTTGTGCATACGTAGCCCCCGAAGATAATAGCATATACTGAATTAATTCACCTAGGGGGACGATTCCCCCTCACAAAGTTAGAAAGAAGACTTACCTCGCTCCGAAATTCCAACACCGGCTTCCAATCCATTTCGATGACCCCAACAGATGCGCAACGCTCCGAAACTATCACATAAATGACAAACCAATGAAAATTCATCCTAATACTCACAACAAATTCAGATTATATACTTTCCCAACCCCGCTAGGAGAAATGACCAAAATGCCCTCGGGCCCACGTGCCCGGAATCCAAAATTTCTTGAAGAAGAACCCAACTTGAAGCTTTACTAATGCATTAATACAACTTACCCCAATAATTAAGCTCAATTCGTTGCTAAAATCAAATTTACCAAACTCTAGGTTTCCTTCAAATTTTCCTCAACTTTTCCTACCAATTTCACATCAAATTAATAATTTTGTATTAATCTTAGAAATGGGTAGAATCCTCTTACCTTTGAAGCTTGATGAAATCCCTCTTGAAAAGCTCTCCAAATTCGTCCATAGCTTTTGAAAAATGAAAGAGAATTGCCAAAAATCCCGTTTTAAACAACACTGCCCAGATCATTCCTCTCTGCGATCGCGGGAATGCCTTCAAGATCGCGTAGGCCAAAAAGCAACCCTCCAAATTCCTTCTCCGCGATCACAGCTCCCCGCATGCAATCGCACAAGCCTGCCCAGCCTTTCACCGCGATCGCACATCAGAACCCGCGATCGCATTGGCCAAAATCTTTGCCCCTCAATTTCTTCTCCGCGATCGCACAGCTAAGGCTGCGATCGCATAGAACACCAGCAGCACCAGAAACCAACAACAGTAATTCAGTCTGAAATTACCATAAACCACCCAGAAACACACCCGAGACCCCCGGGACTCCGTCCAAACACACGACTCAGTCCCATAACATGACACCGACTTGCTCGAGCCCTCAAATAATCAAACAACACCGAAATCACGAATCGCACTCAAATCCACTTCTTTAAGAACTTGGAATTTCAAACTTCTACATCTGATGCCGAAACCTATCAAATCACGTCTGATTGACCTCAAATTTTGCGCACAAGTTATATTCAACATTACGTACCTGCTCCAACTTTCGGAATCGCATTCCAACCTCGATATCAAAACTTCCACTTCTGGCCGGATTTCTCAAAAACCTTCAAATTTCTATCTTTAGCCAAATGACTTCAAAATGACCTCCGGACATCCGAATTCACTTCCGAGCGCGCTCCCAACTCCAGAATCACCATACGGAGCTATTCCCAGACTCAGAATCCCGAAAAGACATCAACCTCACTGATCTGCACTTCAACCCCAAATTCATGAAATCCTTTTAAAATGCTAACTTCCAGAATATACGCCGAAATGCTCCCGGGTTATCCAAAACCCAATCCGGACATACACCTAAGTCCGAAATCATCATACGAACCTGCTAGAACCTTTAAATCTCGATTCGGAGATGGTTTACTCAAAATTCCAATCTTAGTTGATTTCTCCAACTCAAGGTTTCTGAAATGAGAATTTTCTTTCCAAACCAACTCTAAACTTCTTGAAATTCAATTCCGACCACGCCCACGGGTCATAATACCTGAAACGAAGCTGCTCACAACTTCAAACCGATGAACGACACGCTAGAGCTCAAAATGACCGGTCGGGTCGTTACAGACAGCTTGTCATAGTTATGTATATATTCACAAAATGAGGCCTAGAGATTGGATAATAGCTGAAGGAAAAAGGAGAGAAGAGTCACATAGGAGCACATACAGGGATAGAGTTGTACAGACTGCACGACAAAGGTAGAAACAGTAACAATATTGGAAGAATTACGACAACGGGTCGTGGTGCGAGAAAGAGACCTAAAGAGGGGAATGCCCTAGGCTTTGGATTTATTCATAGAATAGTTTCCGAGATGTCAAGGACATTACTAAGTTATTCGTAAGAGCTATAGGTTATGAGAATGATAAGCGCATTAGCCAACATTCGAGGATGAATGTTCCAAAAGGGGAATGGTGTTACACCTCATAGTTTTGTACGTGAGAGTATGTCGTAAGTCAATTGATGTAAGCTCTGAAATGAGATCATATTTCAAAGTACATAAAGTAAGTTAATTATGTTAAATTGGATGTTACAAATGTTTTGAGATCATGTACTGCAAGTACCAAGAGGGCTGGAAGGCTTAGAAGCTAAACCAATTGAAGAAAATAAATTTTGTCGAAAGTCGACAAGTTGGGAATGTTATAACATGTATTTTTGGGGTGAGACTAGGGTGATCAAAATGATAAGGAGGTTATGTTATACGTTATTTTGTCTTATGATAGTCGTGTGTTATGTTTTGAAGTCAAGCGAGTTGTGGAACAAAAGTTGGCAAAGATCATCACAAGTTACATTCATAAATATGCTGAAAATTAGGTCAAATATAGCTGAGAATTTCTCCCAATGTACTGAGAATTACGGGATGATCCACATATCAAATTGATGATCTACAAGTCTAGTTCTAACTCATTAAACCATTCATCGATACAACATATGAGTAGAGAGATATGTGAAGTTTTGCGAGGCTGCGTAGACTACATAGGTGACAAGTAAGTGTGTCACTGAAGCTTTTTAAGCAATAAATTTCGTGTGTTATATGAGGTCTTTTTGGGACATATTATATACCAAATTTAAGGCCTTGGAATTTAGTTTCTAACGCTCTTAACTGTTCATTCATACGACATCCGGATAAGAAGATATAAGCGTCGGAAGAAGGGACAATATTAGGGTGCCAAGCTAGCGCCTCTTTGACTTTTCAAAAGTTGATATATATAGAGTTTTAAATCGTCTTTCTCTTCATTTTTCATAGAACACGGCCGGAGAACCCCCAAAAACTTTCCTTAATCTCTCTAAAAGGGTTCCAAAGAAGATTAACATCCCGGGTATGAAACCAAGAAGCGATAACATTAGAATGATCCCTACGACGTAAGTATCGCTATAATGCCTCTATTTTTCTTTGAAGTTTGAGTTTTGGAAGGTACTTCATAGTTAATAAAATGCCTACTTTCTGTATTTAATCTTTTAAATTTCAATTAATATTGATAAATTTGTTTCCTAATAGTTATAACTCACAGGACGGTGATCGAAAGTCGTGAGTTCAATTTATTTCACTTTTAGTGCACTATTTTGTAGTCCACTCGTGTTGCCCTCTTGTGCTGATGTTTTATGGATTTTTGGAGGATAAATGTGTGGAGAAACATCACATAAATATGTAATCGTGATCTAGTCGTTCATCATCACATTTCTTTAGGTTGTTTGACACTATTTTGGTTGTCGTTTATCTATGAAGTGATTAGTGTGTGTGGGTTGTTTTGTGGTATATTGTGATGGAGATAAAGTTGGAAAATGATGCATACATGTTGTTATTGTTTTATTCTTATTTTTTTTGGTATATAGTATTGGAGGAGTTTCTTGTTATAGGGGAGATGCGGCCCAAATTTATGGAAACAAGCTACTAGTTTAAGTTGTAGACTTAGCATTTACTCAGCATTGATTTTGAATCTCCTTATGTTGTGGTAGATTGAGTTGAGTTATTTGAAGAATTTCTTGGAAGGTATTAAGGACTCAATGGAGTTAAGATATGTTAAGGCTAAACATTTCCTTCATTTTGGCATGAACCCATAACTACATGCATTTGATAACGAGGCATAAAGAGAAGCTCTTATTCCTTAATTTATGTACAATATCCTAATCTCATAAGCTACAGTATTCTCCCTTATCGGGACTTTATATTCAATTAAGTATTATTTTTTTAGTCACGAGATCAAAGAGTTTATATATATAAAGTATTATAGTATTTTCACCACCACCGAGCTATAATCAGTGGGCAGGCCCCTATTGGGCAACCTCAGATTAGATGGTAAGTTATATACCGAGATGTCACTCCCCAAACCTGGGGAGGCGTGGCTGGCACCCAGTGTCGTGCTGGCCCGAGCGAACCACTCTGTAACTCATGATCATTCGACCAAATCTTAGAACATACATAGGTCGAGTTGGCTGAACTCATTCCTTTTGTAATTATCATGGGCCAACATAGCCACAACTCATAATGTACAACTGTAAGTGGGAGAACACTGTATCACTAAACCATTTTTTCTTAAAGTATGAATACATATGGTCCATCAAGGCCTCTGACATACTGTACAAAATGAGCATCTCTCTACAAAGCCTCTAAGATTATTTGACATCAAATGGGACAGGGTACCGGCCTACCCATAAGTCTGTAGCAAAAATCTGTCACGATGACTCATAGATTCGGTTACACTCTGAATGAGGTGGATTCTTACCAATCCTTTGTTGAATTTCAATCGCGTCTACTATGCGGGCTCGTCAAACTAATTATATATACCTGCAGGCATGAATGCAGCATCCCCAACAAAGGACGTCAGTACGAATAATGTACTGAGTATATAAGGCGGAACTGAAACATAACAATGAGTCAATATTTATTTAAAGACATGTAAGAATCAACATGAATCTCTGAAGTGCAACCGTATATGCATATGTATTATACTCATATATATTCAATGTTTCTCTTTGAGACTATTATCCATACCGTATGATGCATGACCACCCAACTGATCAGTGGTAACTGCCCGACCGGCCATAGCACGGTGGTGAATGTATGACTACCCAACCGGTGGTAAATAATGATACATAACTACCCAACCGGTGGTAACTGCCCGACCGGCCGTAGCACGATGGTAAATGCATGTCTGCCCAACCGGTCTTAGCACGGTGGTAAGTAAATATGCTTGACTTCCCAACCGGCCGCAGCACGGTGGTAAATGAATATGCATGACTGCCCAACCGGCCGTAGCACGGTAGTAAATATGTAAATGCCCAACCGACCGTAGCTCGGTGGTAAATGCATGACTGTCCGACCGGCCGTAGCTCTATGGTAAATGCATATACATAAAGATGCATGTATTACTATATTATAACATTAACATCTTTATCATATATCTCAATAGAGATTTATTAACATACTTAGACATGCTTGAATATCACTTTATAGGAATGAATAACGTAGATATCCTTAACTGCTAAGAGTAGAACCACTTATGGAATAGCATTACGTCTACGTCTCGTTACTTGGATCATGCCAAAAGAAAGAAGGGATAACCTTAACATACCTGGAGTAAGGAAAAATCCGTATGATATCCTTCAACCATAGGTTGCACCGTACTCCTTTAGATCCACAAAATTTTACGTTTCTAAGATGCAATAATTCTCGCTGAATTTGATTTGGTCGCAAGAAATTTTGTTGGAAGCTTTTTGGATTGAGTTTAGCATCTGAACAAGCTTTTTGCACATGTAGAAACTCACGCCCTCCTTTAACTCTTTGTTGTTATACCTCCGTCCAACAAAGTGAATACTTGACATTGAGCTATCGATTTGAAAACTTTCAAGATTATTTATAGACATATAACTTGTCTTATGAACCTTACTTTAGATAGCCACCTAATCAACAATGACTAAGAGTCATTTTTTTGCTTAATGTCTTGCTGCCACGTGGGGGTCGGGGAGAAATTTTAATCTTTATCCAACTTATTAGTTAATTAGGTAATGTCTCGTTACCCGGTAATTAACCCATTATCCGCATAATTAAGAATTATTTTAAATTACTTAAAATTCTACTTATTTTTAATACACTTTATTCATCATATTATCATGGTCATGTGGTACCATATAAAATCAATACATACACTATTATTTCATTAAAACATCCATGTAAAAATACATATATTTTCTCAAATTCTAATTTTCCTAATCTCATATAAAGATTGCAAATTTTCGTACGCTTAATTCTTAAAATGGTAAAAAGATAACCTCATTTTCTTGTGAAAAAATAATTTCTATCTTTACAATAAAGAAAGTCTCATAAACTTTCTCTTATTAGGTTTATAATTTATCATATTCAAAAATAGTAATAATGGTAACTATCCAAAATTATACTTATAAAATTTTTATTAATATACTTTACTTAAAGGAAAATACCACACTTACATAATATCTAGCGATATCAAGGTTGTAAACTTACAGGGTCTCATAACAATAATGTCTTAAACCCTCTATAACCTCCTAAAATAGACATAATCCCTTCGAACTCATGTGCATTTAATACGGCACATCCTAATTCTAAGGTACGGGATGTAGCATCCTTCCCCAATTTTAGAAACATTCGTCCTTGAACGTTAACTCTTTGAGTTTTTCAAGACTTTCATTAGCTAATGGAGCTCTAGACTATTCACAACCTTTTGCATTTGAGTATCTCCTATCTTCTTCACCTGTATCTTACTTACCTATCATTCTCGCATTGTATCTTCTGTTTCTTTCATAACCTCCTTCCACATTAGTAGAAAGTACATTTACGCCTTAAATCTCTATTGTGATAGTACCTCTAGTGCATACAAAATTCGATGAAAACTTTATACTGACTTTTTACGACTTAGCTCTATGGCATGATCTGGAAACAAAAGAAGGGTAACATTTCCTAAATGCCCTATAGCCTCTCCTTTATAAATGTGGAGCGCAACATACCCATAGGTAAGACTCTATTAGGCACGGTTTTGTAGACTCCCTAGGACACGACTTGCTCTGATACCACTTTGTCACGCCCCAAACCTGGGGAGGTGTGGCTGGCACTCGGTGCCGTGCTGGTCCGAGCGAACCAATCTTTAACTCATGATCATTCGACCAAAGCTAAGAACATATATAGGTCGAGTTGGCTGAACTCATTCCTTTTGTAAATATCATGGGCGGCCACAACTCATAATGTACAACTGTAAGTGGGAAAAAATTGTATCACTGAACCATTTTTTCTAAAAACATGAATACATATGGGCCATCAAGGGCTCTGACATACTGCACAAAATGAACCTCTGTCTATAAAGCCTCTAATATTATTTGACATTAAATGGGATAGGGTATCGGCCTACCCGTAAGTCTGAAGCAAAAATCTGTCACGATGACTCATAGATTCGGTTGCACTCCGAATGAGGTGGAGTCTTACCAATCCTTTGCTGAATGCCAATCTCGTCTACTATTAGGGCTCGTCAAACTAATTATCTATACATGCAGGCATGAATGCAGCGTCCCCAACAAAAGAACGTCAGTACGAATAATGTACTGAGTATATAAGGCGAAACTGAAACATAACAATGAGTCAATATTTATTTAAAGACATGTAAGAATCAACCTGAATCTCTGAAGTGCCACCATATATGCATATGTATTATACTCATATATATTCAATGTTTCTCTTTGAGACTATTATCCATACCGTATGATGCATGACCGCCCAACTGATCAGTGGTAACTGCCCGACCGACCGTAGCACGGTGGTGAATGTATGACTACCCAACCGGTGGTAAATACTGATACATAACTACCCAACCGGTGGTAATTTCCCCACCGCCCCACCGGGCATAGCCCGGTGGTAAATGCATATCTGCCCAATCGGCCGTAGCATGGTGGTAAATGAATATGCATGACTGCCCAACCGGTCGTAGCACGGTGGTAAGTATGTAACTGCCCAACCGGCCATAGCTCGATGGTAAATGCATGACTGTCCGACCGGCTGTAGCTCGGTGGTAAATGCATATGCATGAACATGCATGTATTACTATATTATAAACATTAACATCTTTATCATATACCTAAATAGAGACTTAGGAACATACTTAGACATGCTTGAATATCACTTTATAGGAATGAATAACGTTGATATCCTTAACTTCTAAGAGTAGAACTACTTATGGAATAGCATTACGTTTACGTCTCGTTACTTGGATCATGCCCAAAAGAAAGAAGGGATAACCTTAACATACCTGGAGTAAGGAAAAATCCGTATGATATTCTTGGAAGAGGTTGCACCGTAATCCTTTAGAACCACAAAATTTTACGTTGTTAAGGTGCTAATAATTATCGCTGGATTTGATTTTGTTGGAAGCTTTTTGGATGGATTTTAGTGTCTGGACAAGCTTTTTGCACATGTAGAAACTCAAGCCCTCCTTTTAACTCTTTTTTGTTATACCTCTGTCCAACAAAGTGAATACTTGACATTGAGCTATCTATTTGAGAACTTTCAAGATTAATTAAAGATATATAACTTGTCTTATGGACCTTACTTTAGATAGCCACCTAATCAACAATGACTAAGAGTCATTTTTTTGCTTAATGTCTTGCTGCCACGTGGGGGTCGGGGAGAAATTTTAATCTTTATCCAACTTATTAGTTAATTAGGTAATGTCTCGTTACCCGGTAATTAACCCATTATCCGCATAATTAAGAATTATTTTAAATTACTTAAAATTCTACTTATTTTTAATACACTTTATTCATCATATTATCATGGTCATGTGGTACCATATAAAATCAATACATACACTATTATTTCATTAAAAAATCCATGTAAAAATACATATATTTTCTCAAATTCTAATTTTCCTAATCTCATATAAAGATTGCAAATTTTCGTACGCTTAATTCTTAAAATGGTTAAAAGATAACCTCCTTTTCTTGTGAAAAAATAATTTCTATCTTTACAATAAAGAAAGTCTCATAAACTTTCTCTTATTAGGTTTATAATTTATCATATTCAAAAATAGTAATAATGGTAACTATCCAAAATTATACTTATAAAATTTTTATTAATATACTTTACTTAAAGGAAAATACCACACTTACATAATATCTAGCGATATCAAGGTTGTAAATTTACAGGGTCTCATAACAATAATGTCTTAAACCCTCTATAACCTCCTAATAGACATAATCCCTTCGAACTCATGTGCATTTAATACGGCACATCCTAATGCTAAGGTACGGGATGTAACACGAGCCTAATGTGGCTGAGCGCCTATGAGCGAGCCCAGAATGGCTGAGATATAGAGCCTAGTATGGTCGAGCGCCTATGAGCGAGCCTACTACGACAGAGCAGTTACACATACCAAACCTTATAAGGCCAGACAACTATTTTACTTACTATATTGAGAGAGATGAGTCAGTATCAGTAGGTAAGTATATCTTCAATTATATCTGACTCCCAGGTACTTTCAGTTATTATATTATCAGTTCAGTTTCAGATTTTCGTTATTCTATTGCCTTACATACTCGGTACATTATTTCGTACTGACGTCTCTTTTGTTGGGGACGTTGCATTTCATGCCTGCAGGTCCTGATAAGCAGCAGGATAGACCTTCCCAGTAGACAAAGTCCAACATCAACTTGGTTGATAATCCCCACTTCCTCGGAGTTACCAGGTCTATACCTTCGAGTCCATTTTATATATACAGGTTTGATGGGTAGGTCGAGGCCATGTCCCGACCATGATACAGTTCAGTTATCCCTAGAGGCTTGTAGACAAGTCCTGTACATTTTTTATATATATCAGTATTGTGGTTATACCAGCCATGTGTAGATGTTTAGTTTGGTATTGCTGGTTGTACATGTTATTTTCAGATGATTCAGAATATGGCCTCATCGGCCTAAGTTGAGGGTTACCCTCTAGAGTTCACAGTTACAGAGTGGTACGCACGGGCCGAGTATGGCATCGGGTGCCGGCCACGCCTCTTCAGGTTTGGGGCGTGACAAAACACTTAGATATCCCTCGACATGGGTAGTAATGGCCTCTTCGGAGTCATGTACCACTATGTATTTGTTGGCCCAAAATTAGTCTTTTCAAACCATAGGGAGGTCGCAGATATATCTCGAGTCCTCCTCACGCCGACCTATACAAAGGAAGGCTTCTCAACCTTGAAGTCATAGGTGACCAAACAACCCCCAGGAATGAACATTTTCAAGGGGGGCTCTTCCGCCGGTTCATCAACAACCACATCAAGGGTGCTCTCCTCGACCTCAGTGTTCGTCCGCGAAGAAGAGGGAACATCCTTTTGGAGAACATATTTTGAGGTTTTTGCCATTGTTGTAGGGGAAAGCTTGAAAAAGATAAAGGTTGAAAGTTGGAAGCTCATATGTGTTGGCTTGAGTGGATGATGAGTAAAAATTTTGCAAAGAACCTTGATTAACGGGGATAAAAATGCAAGAGAGTAATGAAATTTTGAGGGTACGAGGTGATTGTCGCCCAAACTCACACCACTAATTTAGTTTGTGAGGTGGTCGATGCAATAATAAAAACTCGACACGAGTAGGGGTCGATTCCATAGGGAGCTATGTGTGGGATTAGGTATATACCTAGTGTAAATGTATGATTTGCCTAAGATTGCACTTCTACATGTTCATTTGTTGTTTCTACTTCTACTTTTATGCTATGCTAGTAATTTGAAAACCAAGAGACAATGTTTTTGGGTTATGTCTATTTTTCAAGTTATAAAAGATCTAGGGTTGCGACTTCCGCCTAGTTGGTTACCTAACGGATTTAGAGCTTTAGGGAATGTCTGGTTGATTGGGATAAAATATAGAAACACACGTGATTACTCACTTTATACCTCTCGGTAGTTTGAGTGATTTTTCTCAATTTGGCTTTCTCAAGTCCAAATGGGTATTTCACGAAAAAAGTGATAAATGCTCAAGTCGGGTCTTTATCTCTAGATTCGACCCTTTAATTGGGGCTATCAATTTCTTGAATTCACCCCAATTTCTTGTTAGCCAAGTTTTTCAAGACTTAGTCTCACTTTCTCAAGTTGAGACTAAGTCAATTTAGCATGAACCAATGTTTGCAACCATTAATTCTTGAATTCAAGCAAGAACTAGGTTAAATATCATATACCCAATCATAAATAAGCCATAAATCAATAACCCATTAAGTAACCATACTAGGGTTGGGTCACAACTCTAGCTAAGGGTTTTTCTACTCATAGAAAATGAAGAAACTAAAGAAGAATCTAAGATAAAATTCATAATATAAGATTAAGAAAAGAAAATTTAATGTTAAAATATCAAACTAGTACAAAGTTACCCAATACAGCAAAAGAAAAATGACTCTAAGTGTTCAGGTGCACAAAACAAAAAGATCTATGTATACCCAGCTGAAAATATCTGACAAAATTTCCCATGCAAAGGTTGTGCGGCCGCATAATTCTGTGTGCGGTCAGCACTTTGAGGCTGACTAGTCAGGTTAGCTTTCTGTGGTCACATAAAACTGGGATGCGACCGCACTTCCTCTAATTGAACGGACAGCACATTTTTTAGTGCGGCCTCACTCTTGCTCTTGGACTGGAATTGAGCTTTATTTTACAGACCGAACGATTATGAGTGCGGCCGCACTTTGGGCTTCTGCGGCCGTACAATAATAGTGTGATCTGCATAACTTCAGCTCTAGAAACTTGGTCTCTAAATCTCATTTTATACGGTCGCACAATAATTGTGCGGTCCGCACTCTGTGAAGGAATCCTGTGAATGTATCTTTAGAGTTTGCGGCATAATACACTATTGTGCGGTCCACAATGTGGCCATTTTTGCCTTGTTTTGGTCCTTGTCCAATTTTACTCCTTTTTGAGTTGCTTTTCACTTCTTTGGCTTGTTTCTCAATATTCCTGCAAGAAACCACATTTCATTAGTTCTCGGGGATACCTTTAAGCATTTTTGAGCTAAAACATAAGTAAAAGAGAGCAAATAAGCAGTCAAAATTCCTGCTTATCACGAGGGTAGAAGGTTTGATGTAAAGAGAAAAATAAACAAAGGAGGGGGTACTTACAGGGGTTTTGCGACGTTTCCCATCTAGGGATGGCCAACCGACGGCTGACACGCATTTAAGGTCATAATGACATGATTGACGAGAAGTTTCAGGTTTTTTGTCGTTTCTATCACGGCGTACTGAAGAAGGAATCGGGGAGCTCATGTCCTTTCCCGTCAACTTAGTCTCTGAGAAATGAGGGGACTATCTGTATACGGGTAAAATCGGGCTCATGGTATACACCGGTCTCCGATGGGATAAACCGAGATCGAGACATGATGACAAGGGACAGGAATCAAGGAAAGGGTCTCATCGAGTCAAACTCTGATGGCATGACGCCCGTATTTGAGAATATCGGAGTCATGATACGGGATTGGTCTGAACCCCGCAAGACTTAGAAGAACGTTGTCAGGTAATCAAGCACGACCAACAGAAGGCCGTAATATTCGCGACTGACCGGATATCACGGTGTGAATCTCGGCACGTATCGATGAAGTACCGGCAATCAGTTAAATGGAAGATTTTTTACCTTTTATGTCACGACCCAAAATCCCTAAGGTCGTGATGGCGCCGGACACCATTGTCAGGCAAGCCAATCACTAATTAGTCAAAATAAATTCCTGTTTAATATTTATGAAAAATCATTTCCTTTCACTTTATTACATGTTAGCTAAATAAAATCTGTCAAGTAAAACAATAGTTTGAATATTACACTTTAACAAATATATCCCAACACATCCCAGAACCCGGTGTCACAAGTACATGAGCAATTTCTAAGAATTTAATTATCACAAAGCTTGTCCGAAATACAAATTGGACAAGGAAATCTAAAATAAAAATGAATACAGTACGAGGGAGACTCTGTCAGCTGCGGATAGCCTCTGGATGATGCAGCTCGCCTAAGTCTCTGAATCCTCTACATTGCTATGAAAGTACATGTGCAATAAAATACACAGCAAGTGTAGCATGAGTACAAAACAACGTGTACTCAGTAAGTCACCCGCCTAACCTTAAAGAGGTAGTGACGAGAGGTCGAATTAGACACTCACTAAGGGCCAGCAAATTAATTAACAGCATAAGATGAACACGGTAGGCAGGTAAAGGTAGTAAAGCAGCAATATATATAAGGCACTGAAATCCAAGTAAAATCTGGGAATAAACAAACAGTTACCACTTCCTCATTTTCCCCCAAATATTTTAAATAAAAAATTTCCTCTTTGTTTGCCCCCAAATATCTTGCCACTTTTAAAAATCCATGAAAAACATTTAACAATTTAGCATGTGCATACGAGATAAGGACAACTGGCATGAGCCGTCATAATAATCAACTCTATGCACTGCCGAGGATCGAACAGCCCGTACCAAAAGTGCACCTCTCAATAAAATACTCATGTCTATGCACTACCGAAGATCGAAAGGCCCGTACCAAAAGTGCATCTCTGAATATAATAATCATCTCTGTGTTCTGCTCGAACTGCCCGTCCCATAAGTTCACCTCTCAAAATAATAATCATGTCTATGCACTGCCGAGGATCGAACGGCCCGTACCAAAAGTGCATTTTAAATCCGTTGTGGCGTACGGCCCGCTCCCACGAGAGTGAGGGAAATAACACTCCGCTCGCAGAACGTAAATTGCGAAGTGGTCACATGCAGTCAGGCACAATCAATAGTCCACCCCGAATACGTTGGGAAAACAAATACTCAAGTAAATGATAGATTTCTCTTTTAAAAACCATAAAATAGTGTTTAAATCCTTTTTGAAATTCACTTGCCACGTTTTTATAATGTTTAATAATACAACCTTATCCGAAAATACAATTGCCCGCGAAGGAAATCAATTCTCTTTTTAGATGATTTAGAAAATAAACTCTAATATTCTTTAGTCATTCAATTACCATTTTCGATTATATTAGTAGTCTAATACTACAGACAAGATCACAGGTACAACAGGTAAGGCATGCTAGTGGGTCCTAGGCTACCCGGACATGGCATAATAGTAGCTACACACGGACTCCCATCACCTCGTGCGTACGCAGCCCCCGCATATAGTAACACATACTTAATTAGTTCACCTAAGGGAACAATTCCCCCTCACAAAGTTAGACAGGAGACTTATCTCGCTCCGAAATTCCATAACGGCCTCCAAGCCCTTCCGATGACTCCATACGTCGCACAATGCTCCGAAACTATTCAAACAACGACAAACAAATGAAAATATACTTTAATATTTACAACAAATTCCAAATTATATAATGCCCCAACTCCACTTAGTGAAATGACCAAAATGCCCTCGGGCCCACGTGCCCGGAATCCGAAATTTCTCAAAGATACATTATACTCATAGCTTTACTAGTTCAATTATACAATTTACTCAAATATGCATGCTCAATCCGTGGCTAAATTCCAATTTACCAAATTTCTAGGTTTCCTTCAACATTCCCAAATTTTCCTCAATTTTCCATACCAAATCTATGTAATAATCTTGTATTTAATTCAAAAACGTGAAGAAATTACTTACCTTGCGATCCTTGACGAAATCCTCTCCTTGAAGATCCTCCAAAATCGCCCATAGCATATGAAAATCGATGGAGAAATGTCCAAATTCTCGCTTAAAAACAATCTGCCCAGGCCTATTTCTGCACCTGCGGTCCCCTTGTCGCACCTGCGCTTCCGCAGGTGCGCCCAAATCTCCCGCACTTGCGGCCTCCTTGGCTCCAGCCCAATTTTGCACATGCGGCGCCCTTAGCCGCACCTGCGTCCAAAGCCTCACAGGTGCGGTCACACCAGATGACAGCAACCTTCAGCTTTCTTCAACTTCAAATATTGATCTGTTAACCACCCGGAATCCATCCGGGGCCCCCGGGGCCCCGTCCAATTATACCAACCTATTCCAAAACATAATGTGGACTTGCTCGAGGCCTCAAATCACATCAAACAACATCGAAACCACGAATCGCACTCAAATCCCAACTTTATGAACTTGGAAACTGCCAACTTCTACATATGATGCCGAAACCTATCAAATCACGTCCGATTTACCTCAAATTTTGCACACAAGTCATATTCGACATTGCGGACCTGTTCCAACTTCCGGAATAGCATTCCAACCCCGATATCAAGATTTCCACTTCCGGTCGGATTCTTTAAAACCCTTCAAATTTCTATCTTTAGCCAAACAACTTCAAAATGACCTCCGGACATCCGAATTCACTTCCGATCACGCTCCCGACTCCAGAATGACCATACAAAGATATTCCCAGACTCGGAATCCCAAACGTACATCAACATCACTGAAATGCGCTTCAAGCCAAACTTAGGAAATTTCTTCAAAAATGCTGACTTCCACAACATGCATCGAAACGCTCCCGGGCTATCCAAAACCCGATCCGGACATACGCACAAGTCCGAAATCATCATACGAACACGCTTGAACCTTCAATTCCTTATTTGGAGGTCGTTTACTCAAAATTCCAACCTTAGTCATTTTCTCCAACTTAAGGCTTCTGAAATGAGAATTTTTTTTCCAAATCAATTCTAAACTTTCCGAAATTCAATTCCGACCACACCTACAAGTCATAATACCTGAAATGGTGCTGCTCACGACTTCAAACCGATGGACGACGCGCTAGATCTCAAAACGACAAGTCGGGTCGTTACATTTTATGGAATTGTACCTAAAGTAGAATTCTTTTACTATATAAAGGGGAGTCTGATAATTATTAAACACATTGTAACACGTATTCCAAAGCAATATACTATTATTTTCACTGTTATTGAAAGTTCTTTTTCTTGTTCATCAATACTTGTCACTGTGAGTCCGGATCGAGAATGAATGTTACACTAAAGCTGGAATCATCCTCCCCACGTGGTTTAAATTTAATGTATATTTATTTGTTCATTCTGAATTAATTTATCGCTTTGTTTCAAATCAATCCGCATATTCTTAAAATCACTTACAAATTTAATTGTTATCCGATTTTGAGGGTAAACAATCATATTATGGTATTATTATATCGCACATTAAAGGTGTAATAATAATCTCGGGATAAAATATTACAGTGACAAATGCCTCTTTTCAAGGCTCTTCCCCCAAAGTCCTTTACAAAAGTCAAGGTTAAAATTGAAAATAAAATTTATCTCAACCTATTTAGTATACACTAAATACATGTTTTATATATTATACCTTGTATATCTCATTTTTAGTTCAATGCACCAAACATATCTCAATAAAAATACATCCACTATTAAATTTCCATATTATAATCCCATCATTATAATCTCGAGATAACTTATTCCCTACTAAACAACCCTTGATACTTTATATGTGTAATTACTAATAGATACGGTTTGATCGGTTGCTAATAAGAAAGTCATTTTTGTATGCAAACAAAGTATTTTGGCCACCATAGAAACACTTTAAAATTAAAATTACTCGCTAAATTAAGGTGAACACTTGATTGAATTATCAATCAATACAGTAAGAAGAAGAAGAAGAAGAAGAACAGTAAGAAACAGTAGCAGAAATGATATGAAGAAGACGAAGATGGAATAGACATGAATAGAGAGAGAATTAGTGGAGAGTGATTTTTTATTTCTTTTCAAAGTGTTGGTCTTTACAATGTAATGTTATGTGTATATAATAATTTCTTAAGCCTTTCATTAACCATCTAACTTACTGTTGATCCTAACTTAACTAACTCTTCTAACAACTTTAACTAACTTCTAACAACCTAACCATACAAAGACTATTCTATTCTTACTTTATTTAACACTCCCCCTCAAGCTAGGTGGTGGAAAAATATTAA
Source organism: Nicotiana knightiana (assembly GCA_005239525.1). Lineage (NCBI taxonomy): Eukaryota > Viridiplantae > Streptophyta > Magnoliopsida > Solanales > Solanaceae > Nicotiana > Nicotiana knightiana. The sequence continues at coordinate 73,473 of ML430546.1, read as the reverse complement.
GCATTCCTAGCTTGGACTTCAAATACTCATGTTGAACTTTAGTTAGTCCTTTTGTAAGAACATCTGTTGGTTGATCTGTTGTAGAAATATATTTTGTAGCAATAAGACCTTGTTGAATTTTTTCTCTCACAAAGTGGCAATCTATTTCAATATGCTTAGTCCTTTCATGATAGACAGGATTAGCAGCTATTTGTATGGCTGCTTTGCTATCACTTTGAATATCAATAAGTAGATTAATATGAACTCCAACTTCTTTTAGCATGCCATGAAGCCAGATTAATTCAGCAACAGTTGTTTCTAAACTTCTATACTCAGCTTCTGCAGAGCTCCGAGATACAGTAGTTTGCTTTTTTGATTTCCAGGAGACCAAAGAATCACCAACTTTAATTAAGAACCCTGTTACTGATTTTTTTGTCAATGAACATGCAGCCCAGTCTGCATCACAAAATGCAGTAATAGTATTAATCTGATTGTTGGACAATAGAATTCCTTGACCAGGTTGATTCTTTATATACTTGACAATTCTCAAGGCAGCTTCCATATAAGACTGTTTTGGTTGCTGCAAAAACTGACTTAGAGTCTGAACCCCAAAGGCAATATCTAGTCTTGTTACAGTTAAGTAGAGAAGTTTTCCTATTAGCCTTTGAAATGAAACTTGATCAACCAATGGATTATTTTCTGCTAATTTCCTGTTTGATAAGTATACTTATCATACTATTTAGAAGTGAGCTTATCATTGCTATCAATAGGAGTTACTGTTGTTTTTGCTGCTGCAAGTCCAGCTTCTGAGATTAACTCTAAGGCATATTTCCTTTGATGCATTACAATACCTTCCTGTGATCTAACAAATTCAATTCCCAAGAAAAACTTCAGCTCTCCCAGATCTTTCATTTTGAAAGCATTCTGTAAAGATGTTTTTGTTTCTTCAATAAGAGCTAGATTATCCCATGTGATTAGTAGATCATCAACATAGACTAATACAATAATAATCACTTCAATAGTCTTTTTGATAAATAATGAATGATCAAACTGACTTTGTTTGAAATTGAACTTCTGAAGAGCCTCACATAGCTTTGTATTCCACTGTCTAGGAGCCTGTTTAAGTCCATATAGGGATTTAATAAGCATGCATACTTTATTCTACCCCTGACTTCTAAATCCCTGAGGTAATTCCATATATATTTCATCAAGTAGATCTCCTTGAAGAAAAGCAAAGTATACATCCATTTGATGTATACACCATTTCTTAGAAGTTGCAATGCTTAACACAGTTCTTATTATAACCATTTTCACTACAGGTGAAAATGTTTCTTGATAATCAATTCCTTCAGTTTGATTGTATCCTTTAGCTACTAGTCTAGCTTTGAATCTCTCAATATCACCTGAAGCTTTGTATTTGATTTTGTAAATCCACTTACATCCAATAGGTCTCTTACCTTCTGGAAGAGTTACAATATCCCATGTGTGGTTGTTTTCCAGTGCTTTTATCTCTTCATTCATAGCATCTATCCACTTAGGATCCTATAGAGCTTCAGAGTAACTAGCAGGTTCTGTGATTGAGGAAGTTGCTGCAACATATGCTTGATACTTAGAAGATATCATGTCATAGCTTATGTATTTATCTAAGGCATAGGGAACATCTTGATGAATATTTAAGGATACAAAATCTTTCATCCATACTGGAGGATGTTTTCCTCTACATGATTTTCTAAGTAGAGGTTGCACTTGTCTTTTGTTTTCTGTAGACACTTGAGATATATCAAAATGTTGCTGAATTTTTATAGATGTCTGCTGAATTTCTGTAGATATTTGATTATATTCTCCTTGTGCCTCTGAATAGTTATATCTTGTTGGCATATCTGAACTATTTTCAACTTCTATATTTTGATCGGTATGTACATGTTCCCTTTCATTTCCATTTGAAGAACCATTGTTTGTTGTACCTGATCTCATTTCAAATAGTATTCACGTTTATCATATAGAACTCCTGGTTTGGTTGTATTATCAACAAACACAGGTTTTGAAATACTAGATTTATTTGCAAATGGAAATGTGTTTTCTCTAAATGTAAGATCTCTGCCAACAAAAAAGGATTGGTTAGTTAAATCATATATATAACCTTTTTGAATTTCTGAGTAACCCATGTGAACTGATGCTCTTGACCTAGTCATTAATTTGTCTTGTTCTTGAACAATTTTGGCAAAACACAAACAACCTAATAATCTAAGATGATGAATGGCAGGTTTTCTTTTATACAGTTTGTCAAATGGAAACATATTACCAATAAATGAACTAGGCATTTTGTTTATTATATAGACTGCTGCTAAAACACAACATCCCCAAAATTTAATAGGAATTTGAGCTTGAAATCTCACAGCTCTTGTGACCTCTAATATATGTTTATATTTCCTCTCAGCAACTCAATTTTGCTGAGGGGTATAGACACAAGTTCTTTGATGAATAACACCTAATTCTTTGAACATAGATTCACATACAGAGTTTACAAATTCTGTTCCATTATCAGTTCTGACTATCTTTACTATTTTTTCAAATTGAGTTTTGACATATTTAAGAAAATTTTGAATCAATACACAAACATCATATTTTTATTTCAGTAAAATATCCATGTCATTCTTGAATAGTCATCTACAATAGTCAGAAAGTATCTATTTTCATCTCATGTAGGTATTTTATATGGTCCCCACAAATCTATATATATTAGATCAAAACAGTTGTTACTTTGAATATTTCTTGTAGGAAGGGGTAACCTAGTTTGTTTGGCACATGGACACACTGTGCATTTGTTTATTCTATCTTTGATGGTTTCTAAATCTGTTTGAATCAATTTTTTTAATACATGAGTAGATACATGTCCCAATCTTCTATGCCACGAGCCTATATTTATGTTTTCAGCTTCAATTGTCTCATTACTTCTTGCAGTTAATGCCTTCAATTTCTCTTTTTCTCTTGAGTCAGTGTATAGAAGATAAAGTGCACCATCCTCTTTACCAATCCCCTTCACCTTCCCGGTGAAGAGTTCCTGAAACACACATAAATCAGGAAAGAAAGTAGTTGAGCACTGTAACTCTTTCGTTAGTTTTGAAACTGATAAAAGATTATACTTAAATTGTGGAACATAAAATACATTTATTATTAAACTATCTTCTAAAATTGAGCTAGATCCTATATGTGTAACTGTTGTAATATCTCCATTAGGCAGCAAAATTTTCTTTGAATTTTCTATTTCTATAATTGTATTTTCCTTTAGAAGATTTATGTCTGAGACGATGTGATTTGTAGCACCTGTATCTATAATCCATTATTTAATGCAATTAGTAACAAGTAAGGTTGTTTTTATACCAGCTGCATTTGCTAAAAATGCAGAATCACTAGATGCAATTTAGTTCAACAGTTGAAGGATTTGTTCATACTGGTTCTTTGTAAGGCATAGTTTGCCAACTGACTCATAGAATTATCATTCCTTGTGTTGTTTGTACTGCCTTCAGTACTTGTATTATTTTCATAGTTGAATGTGGATCCTTGTTGACCATCTTGATTTCCTGAATTATGTCCAGTATTGCACCTTTCTGTTAGTACATTGGCATTGTAGACTACACTTGTATTTGAGTTACTATTTCCTTTCCTTTTGCTCTTGAAATTTGTTAGATAGCCGACTACCTTGTAGCAATTTTATTTGATATGTCCCTTCATTTTGCAAACCTCACAAAACAGATAAGCATTTCTTCTAAATCTTTGATTATAATTCTAAGATCCTCCAGTTTTAGAATACATTGTTGTTTCATAACTTCCCATCTAAACTGTAGGATTAGCACCTAAAAATCTATGTAGTTGCAGTTACAGATTTTTGTCCTTCATCACTGACAATTAAGGCATATGACTGATTAACAGTACGATTAGGACATCTCATCAGAATTTGGCTTCTTGCTTGTGAATAAGAGTCGTTTAGCCCCATCAAGAATTGATATAGTTTCAATTTATGTAAATAAGCTACAAACTCTCTTGATTTTGGACAGTCACAACCTGGAGCTGGCACTAATGCTTCAAACTCTTCCCAAAGGTCTTTTAATTTTGAGAAGTATATTGATAGAGATGTTGTTCCTTGTGTCAGTGTAGCAATTTCATTGTGAAGATTAAAAGTTCTCGAGCCATTAATCTTATTGAATCTTTCAGCAAGATCTTTCCATACCACTTGTGCACTCGATGCATACATGATTCCACCAAGTAGCCCTTTTGCAACTGAATTCATAATCCAAGAAAGAACAATTGCATTTACTCTTTTCCAATGATTCCACATCATTTCTGGGAATTTTTCCTTCTTGCATGTGCCATCTACTAACCCCAGCTTGTTCCTTCCTAGCAATGCAACCCTCATCGACCTGAACCAAATAGAATAGTTCTTTATCCCAGTTAATTGGAATGAAATAATCTGGATCCCACTCACATCTGCAGGAGACAAGAATAAAGATGATTGTAGTCAATTCCTTTGACTTGATTCCCTTGATGAACTCCAGATTGTGTTGTGTGTTCATTTGGAAGATGATCTCCTGGAGTTTGGACCATTGTTTCTCCATTTACTGTCATTTTCCTTTATCTTGCTCAAGATTAGAACAGAACAACCACAGAATTTTGAAAAATAAGAATTATTTCTGACTTGAATTTTGGAGTGTGATGAGCTACGATTCTGTATCGTGCTGGCTGTGATACCATGAAATTATTCATTAAAATAAGGTGAACACTTGATTGAATTATCAATCAATACAGTAAGAAGAAGAAGAAGAAGAAAAGTAAGAAGCAGTAGCAGAAATGATATGAAGAAGACGAAGATGGAATAGACATGAATAGAGAGAGAATTAGTGGAGAGTGATTTTTTATTTCTTTTCAAAATGTTGGTCTTTACAATGTAATACTATGTATATATAATAATTTTTTAAGCCTTTTATTAACCATCTAACTAACTCTTAATCTTAACTTAACTAACTCTTGTAACAACCATTAACAACTTTAACTAACTTCTAACAACCTAACCATACAAGGACTATTCTATCCTTACTTTATTTAACAAAAATTTCTCAATTTAGCGAGTTAGATAGCTCAATGCTCTTGATGAATACTTAGAAATCTGAATTTGTTTGTCGAACAATATTTATAATCTATTTGGCCATGCTCCTAACAAGTAAAAGTATTTTTTTAAAGAAAATATATTTCAGAAAGTAAATAGACTTTTGAATTACAGGTGATCATATAAAAAATACGTATCATTAAGGCATGTCCATTGAACAATCTTTGCACTTAAAAGAACGTAGTAACCTTAAAGAAAGGAAACAACATAGCTTATTTTAAAATCATTGTCTTTTCCTGAAGCAATATCCTTTTTTTTGTCCCAATGAAATCACCAACAATTTTTTTTTTTGACCTTTTCATTGTTCTCAATCACTCCTATAGACAGTAAAAGAAATATTTAGTAATATATATAGTAACATTTAATCAACTTGCGAATATAATGGTGTAATGTCATATAAACCAGTATGGTGTAATGGTTATCCAAACTCGTGGTTTATAAATTACAGTACATAATTAACTGATAAAAATATACTTATATGAGTGAGAAAATGAACAAAGCTGTGGAATTCCACCAGTATTCTTCGGATAATACCATGTTTTGAATTCCTCATTACCTACAGAAGCACATGCAACGATCAAGATAAGTTTTGGTTATTGTCGTGTCTAAGTTTTGATGGATATAATTATTAAATATATTAATGAAAAGCTCGCGAAATTCGTTGAGATATATATATAAACTTGCTCGAACAGCATCATTATCATTATCAAAAAAGAGTTTTGATAACTAAATATGGGAATTCGTTGGATGCCTACTTAATTAATGATAGCCACTTAGTAAAGGAAAGTGCATGTGGTCATGTAGTACTTAACTTTGGATAATACAACATTTATAGAAAATTAATCTCCAAAAGCACTGAAATCTAAACATCACTTTCATTCAATTGAAGAAACCGACCTCGTAAAACTGAAATTTTTTCTTTGTAGATAAGGTTCACAATGTCATCCATTACCCATCTCTAACTTGGCCCCCCATCACCATCAATATTTCTTCCTGCTTATAAACTCCATTAAAATATTAACTCAAAATTTATGAGTTTCTACGATGATCTCAAATTAAATAAATAATTGAATTATAGTTAGATATTATAAGAATTTAGAAATATTATAATACGTATACAAGATTTGAGAAAAAAAAAAATTATTGAGTTATGTGAAATCGCATGTTATATGCTAGCTCCGCATTTATCCGCACCTTCTTTTGGCAATAATATATTGGCCATAATAATATCGTGTTTGCATTGCATCTATTTTTTTATTTTCATGATGTTATTTTTTTTTTTATGATTTCTATTGGTGATACTGATATTGTCTCTTTCCGTCTTTTTGAGACGAGGGTCTTTCAGAAACAGCCTCTCTACTCTCTCGAGGTAGGGCTAAAATTTGCATTCACACTACCCTCTTCAGACCCACCAATGAAATTTCACTGAGTCATTGTTGTTGTTGTTGTTCTAGTTGGCTGAAGTATTATGATAATTTTAAGTTTGTTTAGAGATTTACAATGTGTCAAATAGCAGTATATGCAATGTCAATTAGTGGAATTAAAATTATAAAAAAAAATTTAGTTCAAGATTTATATGTCAATCTAAAAACTAAGGTTTGTTTTGTTTAGAGACAAATTATTATACACTTATTAATAATACAGGGACTCCAATATAGAGATTAGTAATCCAGTAATTACTTGTGTTGAATATTTAGTTTGATAAATTAAAAATTAAGGTATTATCACTTTTAGCCCGCGCTTGAAATTATTTATTTTTGGTAGTCGAAAATGTGTATAAAATTTATATAATATTTGTATATAACATACAGAAAGTATAATATATAAAAAAAAATATACAAATTTTATATATTTTTCGACTATTATTTTTACATCAGTTATACAATGTCATTTTTCCTTAAACATTACTACACAATGCATAACTAGAATATGTGTTTACTTCTTAAGCAAAATAAAATTTTATTTGCTATTACAATGATTAGTTTTGTCATTCGAATATTTTTAATTCATACAAGACTAATATCAACATTCATATTCTAAATTTTATCCCGCATAAATAAAATTCTTAGCATAATTTGCCAGCATTATTTATGAGAAAAAAATAAATAACAGTGGTAATATATCATATATAGATTAAATTTCCTCATTACACCAACTAAACAACCCTTACGTGTTTGACGAACAAAAAATTATATAAATGAAATAAAGTCAAAATAAAATGGATTAAAAGCTTACATAGTCCAAAATTTGAAGCTATTACTAGTCTCCTTGATCTTGGATAATTAATATGAATGGTTATGTATGTTACTTAGAATATTAAATGTATAATACTGCTCTTTCCTTAACCAAGGGTCTCGGGTTCGAGATTTGGGTATAGAAAAATTTTTGATAGGAAACGCTTCTCTTCAAATGAAATCATGCGCGATGCGAATTCGGATATAGTCGAACTCCAATACGAGTACCGGATACTAGTTTGGGAAACCAAAAAAAAAAGAATATTAAATGAAAGACCCACAACAGGAAACATGGATATTTCGCATAAATAATGAACATTTCTTATCCTCCAACTCTCTAGATTTCTCCTATATACATAAACCTTAGTATCTACAAAATATATAAATATAGATGTAGAGAAAAATATAAGAGAGAAGAGGAAAAGGCAGATTTTGATACTGAAGAAGGTTCCACAAGAGTAACATCACTATATATAATTTTGGCCACAAAAATTTAGTGGAAAGTGATTTGAAAGATCAGTTGGCTGCTTGTAAGATATATTACACATACTGAAAAGTAATAAAAGAAAGAAAAGAGAGGCTGTGGATGCAAGATTTTCTTGGTAAGTTTATCATTTTTGGCCATTTGTCTGTATTAGACAATAGTCTTTAAATTTCTCTTTTATTTCTTGGGTATTAGGTGGATGGTTGGAGGGGTTAATTTGTCTGCTTCTGAGATACGTGCAGCAATTTTTGGCATATTTTCTAGTTTTAGTTTATTGGTTCTGATATCTCTCTTTATGACCCAATTCAATTCTTGATTTTGAGAATGAAATGATGAAAGGTGAAAAAGATTTCAACTTTGGTGTACTTTTTTGATTTGTCATAAAAAATTAATTGTGGGTTGAGTTTAATTTCAAGAATCCTGATTTCTGCAAAAAGATCTCTTTGTATTCAATTTATTATGGAAGAATGTTGTTTTGATGTCATTTTTAGTTTAGCTAACTTGTATGACCAAGTCATTTTGTTGTGAATTCTTGTTTCTCTTATAGGCCAACTGGTATGACTAGGTCATATGAAGGTTGATTTTGTATGTGTTTTGTTTCTTAATTATCTCCACTATGTTTGGTTTTCTAGCCTTGTGGGCATGATTTTCCTTGGTTAAAAATTTATTTTGATCCTACAAGAAAGCATGTAATTACCTTTGAATCCCCTTTTTTAGATAATTTAATTCCATAATGTGCCCTTCTTGTTAAAATTCTGTCTTTTCTCTTCCTAAAATCCTGGTCTCTGTACTACCTGGAACCTTATATATTCCATGTTGTTTGTGGAATAATCTCTCCTTCTTTTTTTTTGCATTTTCCATTGTTGTTCCCTCCATGTTTTGCCTAGAAAAATTAGTTTATATTCTCTGATCAGAAGATAGCTGATAATGGAACAGGGTTCCTTGGCCTACGTGGGTCCCGATTCGTGGTTCTATTATGTTCTTATATCAGTTTCTGGTGAAGGATTCTATTGAGGATTAAACATGGAGAATGGTCATGAATCACTCAGCAATGGAAAACCAGCTGATCCTGGTCTCCAAATTATTAGGCACCCCTCTTACCAATCGTGTGGCAAATTATCATTATCTTGGTTAGATATAAGAGTTTTCTATATTAGAATCAGCAATTTTGTGGTGGACGATTCGACCCCAGAATATCTTACTCTCAACCATATTCCTCTTTGTCCTGATACACTGCTTGAAGTCAATGGAAGAAGATGTTCCATGTATTCAGAAGGAGCATCTTGCCTCCTTCGAAGGGACCGGGTTGATAAGAAATCTGAAGAAGCTACATTTGTGAGCACGGATAGCATAAAGCTGACTCGAAGTGTGAAATTTGAGGTTTTCAATAAGGATGATCTTGTGCTCTCAGGGGTTTTAGAGATGTCCGATAGCAATGGCTTTGTTGGGGAGGCTAAAAACAGCGTCAAGAAATGGAATATGAATTGTGAATCAGTTATGAGTGCCGGCACTGGTTTTCTAAAGGGTAAACAAATTATAGGTTCTGAACCATTGTCACCAACAATTGAAGTCTTTATTACCGGTTGCTTCTCCGGCACACCTATCATCTTAACCAAGAATCTGCAGCTCAATCACAGGAAGAAGCACAACAGGAAGGGTATGTTAGACTCAATTCCGGAGCATGAAACAGATGAGCAGCATAAAGATGTCTCATCTGGACTTGATCTTCAGGTATAATTGGTAGTCCAGAACCGACTTTTTATATATCCATTTGGTATAGTTATTTGGTGTTTCACATTCTATAATTTCGTACAAAATGCAAAAATTGCTTATAAGGCTCATTCAAACATTCAAATTATTTACATAGTTGAACAATCAATGCTACCTTTAGTGGACTTGGTGTCTTCCTAAAATGTACAAAACAATTAATAAAGGCAAAAAGTCCTCCTCGCCACTTAAGCTTGTACCCTATTGTCATGCCGGTAAATGAACTTTCAAAATTCCCATATGAACACTTCAACTAGAGCATAAGTGAACTAATAAACACCTCCGACCTATGACTCATAGCGCGTGCATTAGAATTTCACAAACGTGGCAACCCAGTCAGCTATAGACTAATTAAAACTCTACACGTGCAAATGTGGCAATCCAGTCAGCAAAAGACCAATTAAAACTCTACACGTGGAAGGCACAAAAATACACTCTCCACCTACTATTTCCCCCTCGTTTTGACCTAAATACTAAACAACTCTCTGCAACTATATGAAAATCCAAAGAATCACCCATCAAAACAAAAACAAAGAAGGAAAAAATTTGCCAACTGTTTCGAATAGTGATAATATATGAAAATATTGGCTTGTTAGTAGAGTTGTGATGTTTCCCGTTTTCCGCGTAGGGCCAACCAAGAGCGGCTATGGTGTTAAATGGCCAATATAAAAGTCAATCAAATATGTTCCCCTTATTTTCTTAGTCACACTTTCTTTCAATTTTTAAGGCATAGAACTTGAGTGATGATGATAGAGAAGTTTAACTTACCCAGTCTAATTTTTTTTTTTGTTACTGTAAATAGTGCAATAATTTGTGTCTAATTGACTTGGATGAGTGAAAAATATGAAAAAAAAAAGTCCTGCTACAAAGCTTTAATGCTTCACCAATGGAGATCTATGGCTTTTCTTCAAATAAGGAAGAAAAGACCCTTTAAATAAATGCCCTTATTACGGTTGGGCATTGGGAAAAGGAGCTTCATGCTCCAGGCCAGTGTGAAACACACGCATAGCGGCTGACACGCCACATGTGTATTGTCAATGGTCAAAGTTGTTTATTAATTCTCAATTATACAAGGGTGCTTAAATGGGAAAATTGAAAGTTTATTTACCGGGATGAAAATCAGGTTTAAGTTTAAGTGGCTACAACGCCATTTTGCCATTAATAAACTTAAAAATGCTTGCAGCCCCTTCTTCCTCCTCTTTCTCCTCCTGTGTTCTTTTAGGGTGATTCTCTTGCTTCGGTCCAAACTAATTTCAGGTTATTTTCCTGGTAAAAACAATTGGGAAAAAAGCAGATTTTGGGCACAATTGTTTTTCTTCCCTAAACTGTGAATGATGCGCGAACTAGTGGTTGTTTTAGTTTTAGCTTTTCTACAACTTGTTCTTTTAATGATAAAAAGCTATGATTTATAAAATGTCCTTGTGTGGATTCTCTCTTGAAGACTTTTCATGGATTTACACCTTAATTTTTTTTTGGTTTGGTTTCCTTTTCATTTCCTGTAATCACTAAAATGTGCTCTAGCTCATTTTGAGTGGTTCTTTCCCTGAGCCTTCACTATTGATTGCACATGCACCTTGAAAGTAGCTTCTGCTGTCCTTTATTTTAGTTGACGAAACTATTAGTACTCCTTCATGTCCCTTCATGTTGTCAGCTTTCATGCTATATTTGACAGAGTGGGGGGGATTAGGGAGTGATAACATGACCATGAGAACTAATTATTACCCTACCATTGTTGCCTGTCTTTATTCGTGCTTCAAATCATTCTTTGTTTTGGATAAAATTGTAGATGTGTTATATAATGAAACATTTTTCTTTGTTACAACTTACAGAAATGTCTGTATTTTTTGGAAGTAGGACAGGAATCTCATCGTAATCATGTCATAGTATATGGGAGGAGACACATCTTTAGATGATTGTTTAGTATTCAGTTTATCCTTTTCCTTTGTTACAACAGAAATAGCACCGACGAAGTGCCAGTATTTACAAAATACAAGAAGTAGTCCCTCAATCAAATTGTAGGAACTAAAAAAGGTTCAGTAGAACATCTACAATGTTTACATTCTTAATACCACGGGGCAATAGATGGCAGACATGCAGGTTTCAGTTTAGAAGTAAGGATAGAAAGACCATCTACCGTTCCCCTTCACAAACTTCACAAAAAGCATGATAAAACAGTATTTTTAATTTTCCAGCCAGCTTTCTTCTGTTTCCTTCTAAGCCGGTTGAGGTAAGCATCTATTCGAGATTTCAGCATTACCCTAGTGTACCCAAAAGATTAAGATATCTCAGCATACCTTTGCCACCTCAGAGTGTAGGAATAAATGATTTGGTCCCTCTCTTTCCTTCTCGTATGTGTAGGTCCTATTACTTAGCATGTATCTCCTTTGCCAAATAATCATGTGTGAGGCATGCTTGATGAAGAGCTATCCACCCCAAATAGGATACTTCAGAAGGCCTTCTACATTTCGATAACAGTTGCCGAAGCCAGGGTCTTTTGACACTTCTCCTGCTGTCCCTTCTCCATCTTAGTAAATTTACCTTATTAAGACAAATCCATTCCTTCCAATATCCTTTTCATTGTTACTGTACTCTCAATCTCCTAAACTTGGCAATTCCTTCTAAAGATGTCCCAAAATTTCTTGTGCTCTAGACTGTGCTAATGCGGCATTGGGATATACAATCAAGCTAAAACGCTACTGGAAATCCTCCCTTGAAAGAGTGTGACCAAGGCCTTCGGTAGGCTCCTTGCTGACATCATCATTACATCTGTTACGTCTGTGGCATTGAGTGCTGCCATGTATTTCTTTAGTTTAATAAATTCTTTGTTTTCCACTTGCTGTAACAACCTTATAGAGATCTGTTTTCTTTTGTAATGATAGATAATTTTTTGCATGTGATATGAAGGTCAAATTTACTCTCTAATTAAGTCAAAAGTTACAAGTAGGTTATAATGTTTCAACTGATTTTATTGCCTGTTTTGCTGCTTTGGTTTTGAAGTCAAAAAAAGAGAGGGATGGTTGCATATTTGACCTCACTTTCAGATTTTTGAGTTTCTTTGGTCGATTCTTTTGCTTAAAATCTTCAGAGAGCTATGCCGGCTTTTAGCATTTCTTAGTCCCAACATTTGACAGAAGCGAGTCTTTTAAGCATAATTAGTCAAAGAATTCACGCAGCTTCTGAACTTCATCGTGTGTTAACAGGTTGAAGAGTATAGTAAATATGAACCAGAAAGCGAAGAAGACTACCATAGCATGTACTGGAGACAGACTGAATATATGGATGGTGAAGATGGAGAACTATCCTGGTTCAATGCCGGGGTCCGTGTTGGTGTAGGGATTGGCCTTGGCATTTGCGTAGGAGTTGGAATAGGAGTTGGTCTGTTAGTCCGCACCTACCAGACAACTACGCGAAACTTCAGAAGGCGGTTTGTATGATAATGTCCTGCTGCATTTATTTTTTTGCATAAACCAAAAGGCTAACAACAGAGATATGCTTTTCTTGAGAGTGTGAATTCTACTTGTTAGACAGTTTCAGTGTTGCTAACCATCATACATTTTCATGTAAACCTTACTTTCTGCTACCGAGTGTCTTTTTGTTTTTGGATTTTGGTGTGCAACTTCTTATTAATGTTGTACTGTTGTTGATGTTCCATTCTGTTGCTGAGGTGTGTCCAAGGCTGCAAATTTATATAATCAGTTGAACAAAGTTACTGTGTTGAGCCTTTTTGGGCTTGTAGTTCTATGTAATTTTGTCTTTGTAAAGTTTTTCATAATGAGAAACTAATGGCTTGGTATTAGTTGCCAGGGAAGCAGTAAGTATGTTTTTTGATGTTTAACATTTTAACTAGAATAACTATAATATTTTCCCAACTTGATTTGTATCTGAGTTATTTATTGGAGACAAAGCCATCTTTCTGCAGTTAGTTAACAAGGTATCATATAACAAATTATCATACAAATTGCATGATTTGACTCAAGAGAGCTCAATTCAACCTCAGATAATTCATACAACATGGAAGTCGGAAGAGTGAATATTATTTTAATTGTTTATTGCTCATCAATAATCCTTCTACAATCGGTAGGTTACTAAGTCATTTAATTAAGTTATACCACATTAATGAATAAAAGAGGTAAAATTTATGGAAGGAGGAGAGTGTATAACCTTAGGCATTAAAGCTAGCAGCATTACGATCTTATCTTCTAAGCAAGATAACTTACAACTTTGTTTTACTTATCAAAAGAAAAAGATAACCTACTAATAGCCTCTATGGCCAAGCTTCTCCAAAGTAAGTCCGGAACTTAAATATGATTATTTTGAGCTTAAACAACCGAAATGTATAGAAAAAAAAATGGTAACCAAAATATGTATAACGCCCTTTTAAAGGGCGCGATATCTTAACGGTTGTTGCCGTTTGACGGTCGTTAAGGTATAGCGCCCTTTAAAAGTGTGTTATACATGAATCTGAAAAGACGGGAGGTATAGCGTCTTTTATTACCGCGCTATACATATTTTATGGGTCCACCAGTAATTCTTCTGGACTTAACTGACATATAAATAATTCAACTGGATAGCGCTATACCTAAAAAAATTGTACCCCCGGACTGGTCTTTGCCCTATTTAAGGAGGTTAAGAATTTTCTAAAAATTCATTCATAAATATTCTCAAGTCTTCTAAAATATTTCTTCGTTAAGTTGTTTTGTATTTTGTCATAATGTCTGAAGAGCGAAAAGTAAGAGTTTCATTATATTGGAGGGGATGGGGAGTGAGGTTGTGGCAGCGAATAACTCAGTAACCTATAGTTTATCTCCACAGTGTCATGTTAAGTTGCCACTTACAAAGGAGTACGATAAACTGGTATCGTTGTTATGTAAAAAAATTAGTGCGAGCAAACGTTTGGTGAAACTTAAAGTAATCGGAAGATATCTGTATTCTATCACTCCGCAAGGGGTTGCTTGTTATGCTAAGTTTAACATTAAGGACGATTAAACTCTGAGAGATTTTTTGAGGACTCCGGATGAATACCGGGAATTTCTTGTGATAAAAATGTTAGAAATATACGTCAAGGTTGAAGATGTTCGCAATAATGAGGTTGCGGAAAGCAGGGATATCCATCAGTCATCGGGTGGTTATTTTGGTGCAGTTTTAGCCAAACAGGTTCCGGCTGAAAGAGTTTGGCCTGATCTAAACTTATCTCCACGGGCGAATGAGGAGCGAGGAAATAATTTCTCTCCTACTTTACATAATCCACAAGACGAGTGGTAAATTTCAATTTTCCTTTGTGTTACATGTTTATTTTTGTTGTATTGAATTTGTATTAACACTCATATATTCCACAGAGGTTACCGGCCAGATATGAATTTTACAAGTTATGAACCAACGCCTAGTTGGAATATGCGTAGTTCTGGTGTGTTGGATCATGGTGGTCCATCCGGGAGTCATCACCAACAGGATAATGTCCATCATGGGATGTCAACACATTACGATTTGTAAGTGAAGTGATATAGCTATATGTAAAGTATTTATCAATTTGAGTAACTCATTATTTTGTTGGTTGTGCAGTGAAAACAAGCAACTTGAACGTCCTGTCCTGACTCAATTTCCCGAAGACGATATATTTAATCGGGATCTGGCAAATGCACAGAGTCAGGAAGAGAATAGTGATTATGAAAACAATGCCAATGAGTCCGGAGATGACACACCCTTCTCTGATGAGGGTGATGATGAGGAGGAAGAGAATATTGGACCAGATTTGACGAGGGAGCATGCTCCACCCCCCGTTAGACCAAGAGTGTACGAGTCCTACGTCCCGTTTGATTCAAGGGAGATTCCCTACCTTGATCATTTGCCAAGTATGCCGGATGTGGATGCCCTCACAAGGGATATTGACAAAATTTGGACAGCAATGTGAGATGAATCTAGAGCAATGGTGTTGTCAAAGGGCATGCTTTTTCCCGATAAAGCGCGCCTAGCCAGGGCGGTGTTAATGTACAGCGTAAAAGAGTGTCGTGAGATCACGGTACGCGAGTTATATCCAGATGTATACAAGGTTATTTGTCGTAGATAGTTTACGGGTTGTAATTGGATGTTGCGTGCGAGAAAAGAGAAAACAAATATGTGGGTTGTGGGTAAATACATCGGCACCCACAATTGTGAAATGGACACATTCAGCGGGAAACATTTTAACTTGAATGTTGACTTGATCAAAAAGTGTATAACATCCGTCCACCAGGAATATGGGTGCACCATTACTAAAAGAAAGGCATTTCTCGGGCGCAAACGTGCATTTGAAATTGTTTATGGTAATTGGGATAAGTCCTTTGCATCTCTACCCAGGTACATGGTTGCATTGCAACACTTTAACCCCGGGACTGTTGTTGAATAGAAGCTTGAGCGTAGTCCGGGAATACCAGAACATATATTCAAATATATGTTATGGGCATTTAAACCAGCAATTAATGGTTTTCTGCATTGCCGGTCGGTAATATCCATAGATGACACTCGTGCCTATGGAAAGTATGATATTAAGTTGTTGATCGTCGTTGCAGTAGATGCTAATGGAAGTATATTTCCCTTATATTTTGCTATTTGTGCCAATAAAAGTCAAGAGACGTGGACACTATTTTTTAACCACTTGAAAAAGCACGTTGTCAAACAGCGTTCAGGTATTTTTCTAATATCTGATCGGTATGGTGGGTATTTTAAGTTCTGTAGAGAATTTGCATGCATGGAAAGAATCGTATTCCTACCACCATTACTGTGTGAGGCACCTGAAGGACAATTTCTAGAAGACACATCCCAACAAGGATTTGCATGATTAAATGTGGATGGCTGTAACAAAACACCAAGAGTGTAAATTCAGGAGGCGCGTGGTATCTATCAGGCAAGAAGACGAGAGAGCCTATCGTTGGTTGATGCGACATCATCTTGACAAGTGGACTTTGCATGCAGATGGTGGCAGAAGATGGGGAATTCTGACTACAAATGTGTCAGAGTCTTTCAACGGGTTATTGAAGTCTTCACGAGGATTGCCTGTCACTACCACGGTACGGGTGTCATTCAAGAAGATAGCGAAAATGTCTGTTGAAAGGGCTAGAGTTGCATCGTCATTGATGGAAACAGGTGTTGAATTTATGCCACTACCAATGAAAAGATTTGAGAAATACAGGCGGCGAGCGCATTGGCATTCATATTTACAGTATTGCCACGAGTGAAATATTTTTGAAGTTCGCACCGTATCCATCAAAATCGGGGGAATAATATACACACCATAAATGAATCCAGAAGGTTATGCTCTTGTGGGAAATGGTCCATCTACCACATATCGTGCTCACATGCCATCAAGTGCTTTCAACATACAGGTTTAGGGCCAACCAACTACGTTGATAAAGAATATAGTGTTGATGCATACTTAAACGCCTATAGTGAGCAGTTGCAGCCAGTGGGTGTTGAGCATTATTGGCTGCCAAAACCATTTAAAATGGTGTGTAACAAGGACTATGTACGTCAATGACAGGTGCAAAAAAGAACGTGTATACGGAACCAAATAGATGCTGGTGATACCGTTTATGCGCGCAAATGTGGCATATGCTCGCAAACAAGACGTGACTGTCGTAAATGACCTTCAGCTGGTTCGGGTGGTGGTAATCCATATCCTGGTGAAAGTTCATCTAATGTGCCCAACTATCAAGGATACACTTAGTGTTTTGTTTCCGTAATGTGGTTGTAATAAGTGTATGTACTTGTTTATCTTGCAGAATGTATGAAATAAAATTATGTTTCTATTGCTGTTAAATCGTATTGGTATTAACATTAATACTTCAGTACAACAATCTAACACAAACCCATTTTAAAAAAGCAATTGTCTTGCCGACCTGAAAAAGTTGCTCGCCTGCAGAAGCTATCTTCTGGAGAAGTTGTATTGTAACCGAAATAATATTTAACACGCAAAGCATAACACGGTGAAATACTACGTTATGTGCGGTTGTCTTGTCGACCTAAAAAGTTGCTCGCCTGCAAAAGCTATCTTCTGGAAAAGTTGTTTTGTACCCGAAAGATCTTTAACACACGAAGCATAGCGCGGTGATATACTACGTTATGTGTGTTATCGTGTCGACCTAAAAAGTTGCTCGCCTGCAAAAGCTATCTTCTAGAAAAGTTCTTTTTTACCCGAAAGAATCTTTAACACGCGAAGTATATCGCGGTGAAATACTACGTTATATGGGTTGTCTTGCCTATAAATAATTAGCGCATTTTAGTTATTATCTGCGCTTAACCAAAACAAATAGCAAGAATTTCCATAAATTTTTCATTTTTCTTGCATTAACAAATGTCTGAACGCAATGACCAATCAAGGTGCTATTATGGCAAACGTGCGATTTTAAAGTCATGTTGGTCCGATGGTAATGTTGGATGCAGATACTGGATGTGTCAACAATTGTTTGGACGTAATGACGGAAATCTTATATGTTTAAGGATTGGTATGATGAGCCCATTAATCAGGAATACTATAAATCATGTTTGCAGTATGTTTGGAATATGAATGGTGAATACCGACGCCAGATCTCTGAAATGCAATGAGAAATTGTGGCAGTGCAGGAACTAAAAGAGGCGGGAGAAGAAAAAAAAAATGGAAGAGAAATTTATGTGGTTGGAGAAGAGTAGGCGGTAGTGACTAAACAAATACATGTATGTGTTGAGTGTAGTATTTTATCTTTATATTTTTCGTGTCATGTATTTTCATTAGTTGTACTGAATTTAAATTATGGTAAGTTCCTATGTTTGTGTTTTTATTGTAGTATTAAAATAATGATGAACCGGAGAAATAAAAACATAACGCGCATATAATGTAAACAATAAAAATTATTGCTATTATTTATTGAATGTCATATGTACATAAAATACAAAAAAAATAAAATGTGCCCCACATCATGTATGCTTTAATGCACTCGTTGTCCTGAGGCGCATCCCATCCCGCCCGGCTACGCTATCAGGATCATCCTCATCACGTCGCCTCTTTATCAGAGGATGCGTTGCAGCATGATCATCAGTAGGGCTGGCAGGCTCGGTAAAAGGGGTCGGCGCTCGGGCAATAACCTACAGAATAATAAGATATTTTAGTATATAATGTACGTGTTAAGTCACAAAAATTTAAATTGTCTTACCATGTCTCGTTGGGCTCCTAAATATAATCATCTGTCGCAGTCAGGTCAGTATCACACAAAGTGGCCTCCGTGACGGGAGAGGATGAAGCCTTAAATAAAAAAAACATAAAGATATTTATGGATAATCAATGAGATAAAAACAAATTTAAATTTAATAGTAATACAAACATACATGCAGCTGTGAAAGATCCGCAACATCCCTCGATGATAAGCCATAACTCAGTCGGCACCTACTATCCACATCTCGTGTCGGTCGATCATCAGCAACGGTCGATGGGTCTGGGGGATCAGGAAAATACTGATCCCAATCCTCTCGCGTAATGGTCGTGCCCGCGATCAACAATGGAGCTGACGAGATCACCTGCGAAGTCCCTGGAGTAAGCTGAAGCTGAAGTCTGAATGACGGCATACTGCTGTGAGGATAGTCTGGCTCATGGAGGTCACCTGGCTGATCAACTCCAACATCCTCAACAGGTGCCTCAATGCCCCCTTGCTGGGGACCACCTCCTCACCGACCCCCACGACCTCGTGGGACACCCCTACCTCGTAGGCCACACCTGCCACGTCAACCACGTTCCAGCTCCACTGGCACCCCAAGACGGTACTGCTCTGGTGCCACATAATCATCTTTGTATCCTAAGCGCTCATCATCTCGGGCTCGCCTCAATGTCCGGGAAGCCAGATCAGTAACCTGCCGGCCATACTCGTGCAAAACGGTCGCTCCCTCGCCGGTATGCTGCTGCAACTGCGGTCCCAACTAGTAGAACAGAGGCAGGCCAATAGCCTGCACAACATGTAAAATATTAATTACGGATGGCTAGGTTACAGTTATAAGTAAGTATACCAAATAACATACTAGTGCCTCCTGGTGTATGGAACGTACCGACCACCAGCGCGATAAATGGGATTCCTGACGAAAAGTCGGGTAACGTTGCGGTACCAGCCCATATAATCATGCTCACCATTTGTTTGGTCAGGTGGAGGGGGCACAGAATCAGGTCAAGTTGCCGGTCCCAAGTATCGGTCTGCGCCTCTAGCCATGTCATATATATCTGGTCCACCCTGGAACGATCATCCCGCTGGTAATGTGTGATAAGTCAGGTGGGCGGTGGCAGTACAAGTTGCGGGCGGCCAAACTGGCGAAGTACTGATGCTCCACAATATTAAATCACATCAACGGGACAGAAGATCTTCACATAATTAGGCTGATCGAGCAATAATCGGGAAAACCAGCTATTAGCTCGACGCTGTATAGCCTCCAAATGAACTATTAAGTAATAACAGAAAACGTGAGTATACGCAACACATATGAAGCCAATCCAAGTAAACTTAGGTATACATTTACCTATGCGAGTATGTGCCCTCCAACAAATCCCTGCACAAGGGGAGATTATGTCGAGCCTCGTACTCTCGTCCATATCCTCGCCTATCAACCCACCTCCTAGCTAGAGGGAGAAACGGAAGTGGTACACCCGGAGCTAAAGGTGGTAGAGGTGGTTGCAACTGCAGGAACCGCTCCCAGGCCCAAACCTAGTATACAAAGTGGACGTAAAATTTAAGGTATATTTTTACTGGTATAATGAATAGAGTATTCGACTATGTTTTCACCTGTAGCAGCGGCAAAAATCCAGCAAAGTCACGCTGGGTGCCCATGCTCGCACGGCACATCTGCCTGTACAAGTAACCGAGAACAGCAACACCCCAGCTGTAATGATGTAAATCATCTAGCCGCTCAAGATGATGAAGAAATCTCAAACTGACTAGGTTCCCCAAAATGTTCGAGAACGAAACCCTCCAAACATAAGGAGCAGCAACAACCTCATGTACCGGTGAATATGAAGCTCCGGTGTATCATCTGTGATGTCAGCGTGCAATGCCTCCAAATGCTGCCGGACGGGCGTCAACTGCAGACGATTGGCCCTAACCAATGCACTCTCATCCGGTGGCTGGAAACCGGTGAGCCGCTGCAGCATCTCCATGTAGTGCAAACCCGTATACTCTCTGATGGCATTTGGCAAAGCAACAGGGAGTCCATCAACGGGCAGCCCATACAGGACCTCCACGTCCTGAAGCGTGATAGTGGACTCGCCAATAGGCAAATGGAATGTGTGCATCTCCGGTCTCCATCGCTCTATCAGGGGCGTGATCAACGACCAATCTAGCTGCAGCCGGCCGCTCGGCATTTACAGCTTTTACTTTCCCAAAACCCGGAACATCACAAAGTCACAAACTCTGAACTACTGTAGCTCTATACAAAGAAAGAAGGAAAATGTATCTATGTATCTCGTATATCTGTACTAGAGTAGGAAGGGGACTCGTGAGATCCTGCGGATAGAATTACCTCGCGGTCTCCTATGCAGCTGCTAAGATGCGCCTAGCCACTGTACTGTGTGTTGGTACCTGGATCTGCACATGGGGAAAACGTGCGCATGAAAGGGCGTGAGTACTCCACATTCGGTATCCCGTAAGTGCCAAGTCTAACCCCAGTCAAGTAGTGACGGGGTCAGGTTGAGGCCCTTCTGAGTTTTAAAACTAGTCAATATAAATTTAAAACAGTGAATATAGATAAGCAATGATAAACAGGATTAATGGAAACTGGACGAATTTATAACAGAAAGAGAGCCCTCGGCTCAGCAAAGCATATATCTCAACAGTAAATTTGCAATGCAGTACAAGGGGAAAACTCCCGGATCTCAGTCCGTAATTCCAATTTAAATATGCTATGCAGTACAGGGGGAAAGCTCCCAGATCTCGGTCTGTAGTCCCAATTTAAATATGCATCTCAATACAGGGGAAAAGCTCCCGGATCTCGGTCCGTAGTCCCAATTTAAATATGCAATGCAGTACAGGGAGAAAGCTCCCGGATCTCGGTCCGTAGTCCCAATTTAAATATGCATCACAGAAGCATGTCGGATACAGCTTAATTAAATAGTTCAGGAAAAATAACAGGCCAGAGTAGAATAAAATTACCTAAACATGGTGCAATTAATAAGAGGAAATCAATTGAGGACACGTAGGCATGCTTACTCTTAAGCTAACTACTCAATTAAGACAAGAAACATTAATATAGGAGTGAAAATGAGTGATTGCATGGAAGTAAAAATGGAATTTTAGCAACAATGACCCGTGTACGCACTCGTCACCTCACGTACACGGCGTCTACGTAACAAAATCAATATAAAAAGGCCTAAGGGAAAGTGCCCAACACAGAATTAGGCAAGCCACTTACCTTGACTGCGCTAATCAACTCAATACCACGCTCTTGCCACGAGTATCCGACTTCGGATGGCCCAAATCTATTCAAATCGATTGCATAATGTAAATATCACTTCAGGGAACAAAATAGCAAATTATTTCTAAGCTAATACCCGAAATTAGGAAATTCGCCCAAAAAGTCCCTCGGGCCCACGTCTCGGAATCATGTAAAATTTATATTTCCCGAACATCCATTCGCTCATGAACCCACTCGAACAAGAATCAACAAAATCTGACGTCTAAATCTCCCTAAATCCTCAGATTTCTATTTGGGGAAGTTTCATCCCAATTTCATGGTTTTTCATCCAATTTCATTGATTATATTGAGGAAATTGATAGAGATTATCGATATACGAAGGGATTAAGGTTAGAAAACGTTACCTATGAGTCTCCTCTTCAAATCCCACTGAAAATCGCCAAGTCCCGAGCTCACAATCGATTTTGGAGTTATGAATTTCAAACCCTCGGATTTTGGTATAACCAGCCCAGATGTTTCGCACCTGCGACACTGGGATTGCACCTGCGGAAACACAGTCGCAGGTGCAGAAACTCATCAAAAGACCTGGGGTCGCACCTGCGGTGGCGGGGTCGCAGGTGCGACTCCGCACCTGCGGATACTCTTCCGCGCATGCGAGTCGGGCCAACCTAAGCTACGTCCGCACCTGCGTGCACCCCTTTCGCACCTGCGTGTCCACACCTGCGGAAATACCATCGCAGGTGCGAGACACCAGAACCAGAATGGTTCAGCTGCTCTTAAAGTCCCAAATTCACCCGTTGGACATCCGAAACAACCCCGAGGCCCCCGAGACCTCAACCAAACCTACCAACTGACCCTAATACCTTGTTCAAACTTGGTCGAGCCTTAAAAACACATCTCATAACATCAAAATCATCAATTATGCATAGATTCAAGCCTAAGAGCTTATGAAATTTCTAGAATTCACATCTGATGGCGAAACACGTCAAAACTCATCCGAATGACCTCAAATTTTGCACACAGGTCACAATTGGCATTATGGACCTGCTGTCGCTTTCGAAATTCCATTCCGAGTCCGATATCAAAATTTCACCTCTCGGCCGAAATCGCCGAAATTCTAACTTTCGCCAATTCAAGCCTAAATCTACAACCGACCTCGGAAACACATTCCGAACACGTTCCTAATCCCGAAATCACCCCAACAGAGCTAACAGAGTCGATGGAATTCCATTCCGGATCTGTCTTCACACAGCTCTTGCTACGGCCAGATTTCTAAAGCTAAATTCCACATTTATGGACTATGTGTCCAAAATCACCCCGGATTTCATCACTCAACACTCCGACAAGTTCCAATAACATACATAGACATGGGAGAAGTGGTTAATAGGGGATCGGGGCGCTAATTCTCAAAACGACCGACCGGGTCGTTACAACGCACTTCTCAAAATAAGCTGTTTTTTAACTTATTTTGAGAAGTATTTTTTTTAAAGTGCTTTTCCAAAAAGTACTTCCGGAGAAAAGTAGTTTGTGTTTGGCTAATCAATTTGAAAATCACTTTTGAACAACAATTTGTGTTTGGCTAAATTTTTACAAAAAGTGCTTTTAAGTGTCAAATTACGAATAAGGACATGACGAGATATGCTTAATAGTGAATGTTATAGAAGTAGAAAAATAATCCCAAATATTTATTATTAAAGATAATAATTAAGTTTTTTATTTTATTTAAATAAAATGTAAAAATAAATTGAAAAGTATTTTAATCTTTCAAGATAATTTAAATATGTCAAAAACCATTCAATAAATATGAAAGTTCATTTCAAAAGTCATTATATATTACATAATAATTTAAACTAAGTACGGTTATTGGTTTATATAATATTTTGTTAAGGATATTTTGGTAGGAACAAAAGTTAAAACTGTTTCTGCTTCTAGCCAAAAAAACTTTTTTCCTCCAAATAAGCTTGGCCAAACACCTCAAATTAAGAAGGAAAAAAAGGTACTTTTTTGAAGGAAAAAAAAACACTTTTGGTTTGGAGAGAAGCTTGGCCAAACAGGCTATAAGTTGGGGTGAAAGGCTTCCTGCTGCTATTGAGTTAAACCAAGAAGTAAATCTTGAGAAGACATTCTTCATTCCTCCCTTCTTTCCTTTGCTCTGTTATTTCTTTATTTCTTTTTTTATTATTATTATTTTATGAAGATAGTTGTTCGGGTTGTGTATACCTCGACTAATTCATCGAGTACATAGTACCTCCTACTAACGCAGGTACTAGGTAATTCGATAGATCAAGACTTTAACAAATGGGAACAAAATCACCTAACTTTTATTGCATAATCTGGAAGTGCATTTTTTAAGATCTTACATTTCTTGTCATATATTTAACTCAAGTTAAGACACAGAACAATAAGCTGGTACTCTAGCAAAGCATCTAAGTAGCTATGGCTGGTGGAGCAATACATTCAGGCTTTGCAGTAACCTCTGCTGCAGAGTAGCCATTAGTTCCAGGGTGGAGCTTGTCAAGACTCCAAAACTTGGCAGCTTTGAAATCATCTTGAACCATTTTCCTTGAGAACTCCTCATGATCATAGTTTAAAGTTGCTTTTCCTCCAAATTCAGTTGGTAAATTAGCCATGTCAAAGTATGATTTCATCAGTTCCACACTATCCTTGTTCTTTGGATAAACAAATTTGACCTTCTGAAATGTTTTGCTATCCAGAAAATATTTGACTATCTGGAACAAGAAAAAAAGAAGATCAGCATTAATAAAGGGTATAAGATCATTTGTTGAATCACATCTCTACTTCCTAAAAGAAGTAATGAAGTCAGTATTTTTCTCAAGTGGAAAATGCAGTCTTAGGCTGTCAATGATATATACTGGTATCTACAATGTAGGATTTGGCCTTTTAAAATAGTAAAGATAATACAATCTGCAATGTTAGAACACTTGAAATAACTGATTATTTTGTAGAATTGAAAGTTTTGCATGGTTTTTGGTTTGATCAAGTAACAGATAAGAGGTGAAAGAAAAAGAAAAGATTCAGATCAAACCTTCCAAAATGCTTCAAAAATCCGCGGAGGGTTGTACAGAAATGCTATAGCAAGTCTTTCAGGGTAGTGGTTTTGCAAAATATTGACCGTCTCACGAGCAGATTTGATGGGAACATTATTGGTTAAAGACCATCCTGTGAAGTCTATCAACCATGCCATTTGCTCTTGACCCTCTGGAAGATTAAGAATGGCATTCTCTATCAGATACACCAAGTGCTTCATCTGGTTGTCTATTGATGTTGTATTCTGAAAATATAAGCAAGAACTGTAAAACCCTGATTCAAGAATATCTCAGCAGTTACAATAAGACAGAGTTTGAAGACTTGAACTTGCTTTTACATCACCTGCATTCCTGGTCTCAAGATAAGAACGGTCCTCCCATCGCGGTCATGGAAATTTGCTGTGAAAGCCTTCCCTGTCTCACCTTCAATAGCAACTTCATTCTAACAAATTGCAATAGCATTATATGGTCAGTACATACAAAAGTACCAACAGTTTAGAGACAAAAATCTACAGCAAAATCTAATCTACAGATGGAAAAGCAGATCACTCAAAATACTGTATACATACTTAATAACCATCTATTGCCAACACGATTAACTACGACAAACAAATCGTTGGTAAATAGAAATAAAGGAGACAGTCACAAAAATGTCAAATAATGGTTTATCATGCAGTTCTGTTTTCTTCAATTCGTGACCTCAGTAACGAGAAACTGACGACCACAGCATACAAACTTATCTCTTTTCTTACCCAGTAGATTTCCTCAGGCTTAAAACTTGACCTCCATTTTAGGGACTCTTCCAACATCTTCTTTGATTTATCCATATTCCAGTTCCGCGCTTCCAAATATCTCCTTAAACATGCGTCACTGCAGTACTGTAAGCTGCGCCCCGATAGTGGCTCCAAGGAAGTCCGAAGCTCCTTAACCTGCAATAAAATTAACAGCCTCATTAGAACAAGTTATTTGATAGTTAGAGTACGTTCACAACCGCTCAGAAATATCAAGAAGATATACAGCAAACAGCATCATCCTCTTTGAAACTTTACCATGATAAGCTTTTATAGCAGCTACTGTGCATCTTTTAAAAAGGAAAAGACTAGTTAAAGTATATAAGCAAAGTACAAGTTTTTCCAGAAGCATGATGCAATTGAAGTTTGAAAGAATGAATTTATTGAAGGAACACTGAGAAACAGAAAAATTGACATACAAATATTAACTTTTCAACAGTTAGTTACCTTGTGCTGTTGATCCTCACCCCCTTGATCACAATGGGAATGGCTCTTGCGACGAAACATGTTAAATGCTACTGCTACTGGTGTCTAATACTTGTGATTTAACTGTACAGCAAAACCCATATAAACAAGGTGAGGAATTTTAACCAATCGACTACTTATAACATTGAATTCCCATGTGCCAACAAATGCATTTTCATAAATAAAACTAGACAAAGGGAACAGGTTTTACTTGGAAGTAAAGAAACATAGTGCAGCTGACACTTAATTCTATTTGACAGTCATAAGATTTCCTATCTGCAAATACATTTCATAACTGAAATTCCATTATGGAATTTCCGTTCAAATGATGCTTTAAATTTCCATGACATAAGTAGAGCTAAAAGAATTTGCATTTCATTTTTTCAAGCCTATGCTACTGCGGAGGCACACTTAATATGAAAGTTACTGAATGAATCTATTCCATATACGTTCAATGTAAAAAGACAAAACTCACACTATGTATGATTTGAACCTATGACATGACTTTTGGTACCCCAAGCAGTCTCAAATAAGACGTGCACGCCTGCATCTTTAGTAGGTAATTCACTACCTAAGTGAAGAAATGCCGAATTAATCAAAGGGAGTACTACAAGCCCTCTGCCGCATGTTTCTAACCAGAACCATGTAGGAACGTGAAACTAGTTTTAATCAACAAACCCTGCTAATTTTCGACATACTATTATATTGTTGCAACATTATTGAATAGCTTTCCTCTTTACAGAGACAGGTAACTTTCTCTCCAGTTTGTGATTTAAGGCACAAACAATCAGCCATTCACCAATTTCACAAGATCAAAGTCAGATAAGTAAAGCGAGATGGTAGACCAACTAAAACTTTCTGATACATAGAAAGCTTGTGGTCATTTTCACTCCATAATCTACCTACAACAGAATGGTAAATTTGTGAAAGAGAAGATGCACCTTTCTTGAATACAATATAGTAGCCAAATCTTTTGGCTGATGACAAAAAATCAAAACTTTGGCACTAACAGACTCCAGATTAGAACAGCTATATATCCCAAATCTAGCTTTTAATTTGCCTTTTATTGCTGTCTGTTTGAAATCCAACATGAGAATCACTCACATAAATCAACACATTCAAAGAGACAAAGAGCAAACAATCATTAGATCCATCAACTGCAATGCCAATACTCAGAGGCAGATTCAAGATTTTAAGACAGTGAATATTAGTTAATTCATGATCATACCTGGGGAGAAGAAAACAGAATGGTGGGATTTTCAACTCTTCTATCAAGAAATATGTCATGCAATTTCTTTTAAAAATACAACATACTTCAGTTATGACTAGCTGGTTTCTCCCTCAGACGCATACAAAGAGTAGAGTCAAGAGTGTATATATTGTGTGTGTGTGTGCGCATATGTGAATATTTTCTAAGACAAATGCAGAGCAATAACAGAAAAAGGACAAACAGATTTTACAATTTTAAAAGAAGTCCTCGTTTGAACATAAGGTTGTTGTATTCGTTTGGATCCTGGGATGTAACATGGTGCAACTCATAGCCGCCACATGGCGTTTAGATCTATAAAATGAGAGTTTTCAGGGAAGTTTCTAACCTTTATAAAATTTCCATATATTCTTTTAACTTCATGATACAGTATATATATACTGTTTCTATTTTAGAATCTCAGACTATTATTTTATTTGTATGTAATTTATGCAACTTCAAAAAATTTCAAAATCATTAAACTATTTATATTTTCAAGAATTTTCGCAACTATATATATGATGCTTTCTCTATTACACTATTATTTTAACTATTTTTTTAATAAATTTTACGTTCATTAATATAGTGTAGAAATTAGCACTATGTCAATCGTTCCATCTTATAAGGCTATGTTCACTGATCGCGAAATTTGGGATATTGAGTTAATTATATTAATGATAGTGAATGAATATATTAAGCTGTAACTGACCGGTGTTAAAAAAATTGGAACCTTCCAAAATAAAATAAATCAATAATATTAATTTCTGCGGTCAACATGATATATTCAAACTGGAAATAATGATTTCGTATTCTATTGACTTTCTCTACATTATTGCTCATATTCTATCTTCCTATAATTTGTTGACTATGCAAAAGAATACTTGTGTAAATTTTATCTCTTTTCCCTTGAAATTCTTTCCCTAATTTCTATAATTAAACGACTTTGCCTAAATATTTATTTTCCGATCAATTGTGTGGAAAATTATATTTTATTGCGTATTTTGCTCTTCTACAATAATGATATCTAATAGTGAAAAATGCTCCAATCCCTTTATCGCCCTTCCCTCTTTTACTTTCCTTCCCCAGCTATTCGCTGACATACCAACCCAAAGAAATATATATATATATATATATATAGCATCTTAGTTTATTTTCGTTTTCCGACCTTTTTAGAGATATATAAGAAATCTTCTCTAAAAATGCCCGAAATAAGTATTTTCTTTATACCTCCATTCTAATATTTTTCAGCTATAATACTTGTGTAGATGCAAGTGCAATGTCTCAAAAACAAAAAAAAAAATTGATTGAGACATGCATATTACTAGTTAACATTCATGCATATGTTTTTTTAAAAGCACAACCGGTGCATTAAGTTTTCGCCACACGAGAATTATAAGAGATTATTTTTATTTTACTAAAGAAAAAGAGAAAGAAGAAAAGATCAGGGTGTGTTTGATAATTTTCTCATGTTTGGTTGGTTTAAATATTTTAGAAAATATTTTCCTTCAATTGGAAGAAAATATTTTTCTTATCAAGAGAAGGAAAGCATTTTCTAAAACTCCTTCTCCATCTTCCTCACNAGTTATGAGTTCGGAGGTTTATGTGTTTGGAAGTTTACGGGTTTAGAAATTATAAAGTTTATGGTTTCGAAATTTTATGAAATTTGTGGGTTCGAAAGATTGTTGGTTCGAAAGTTTATGGCTCCATGCTTATTGTATCTAAATTATCATGAATACTCTTGAAAAATTATTTTTCTTAATTTGCGTACCAAACACCGGAAAATGAATAAGATTACTATTTGTTTTCCAAGAAAATATTTTTTTGAAAAACAGTTTTTACGATAAATATTTTCCTTCGTACCAAACACGGGTACGGCCTAATAGTTGCAATTTTTTCTCTGCCTCACTTACATGTGGACTCTTCTCTTGCTCTTCCTTCTTGCTCTGTTCTAGAACGAATGAAAGAAGAAATAGAGACAGTGATGGATTTGGACCAAACTGCCGAAAGACAGATGACATCCAAGAAAAATCCTAACAAATGAGTTGGAAATTGTGGAAGATAAGAAAAGTTTTGCTTCCTATCTCCATCAAAATCCACTATTTCTTACTACTAGTATTTGTTTTTTACCTACTTTTCTAGACACCAGGAATTTGTCTATGTTGTAATAGAAAGTGAAGAAAAATTAAGAATTAGGTCATGGGTGGGAAGCATCAGATTCCACTATCAAGATACAATAATGGAGCATGTGTATAGATGTGCGACTTTGGACCATATTTCCATATTCAGTATTTTAATAGTTGAACGAAGGTGAAGTAGGTTGGAGGGTGGTGGAAAATTTTTACTCACGTTTGTTTATATCAAATCAATAAATATAGGATACTCCTATCGTTGTGTACATACCATCGTCGTCACACCGAATATATTGTTATTGTTATTGTATTTTGAGAATTTCTTTAATGGATCTTCATACCAGTTTTGAAAGAAGACTTGGAAACATTAGCATTCAGTCAACCATCAAAATCAAGGAAGACTAGTATAACATTTTGAAAATTTCATCATCTTGTTAGTATCGAAATCTTGTTAGTATCGAAATTTGATTTCTAAAACAGTTTAATCGTTCCCTTATTTTGAAGACAACTTGACCGAAACATTAATTAAAAGAGTGTAACATTATCAAAACGAATTCGTCCAAAAAAACTAAATCAAAAGCAAGATAAATTTCCACCCAACAAGCTGATTCGTTTAGCTTTGAAAACATACTCTTGAATCGTTTCTCATGGACTTAAATAAAACCCTTTTCTTATACAAATTGAAATTATTTACACATTCTCATCCAAATTAACTATATATTTATTTTCTCCGTCCCAATTCGTGGCATTTTATTTGATGCGGAGACAAAAAAGAGAAAAAAAAGGTCTTCTAAAACTTTTGATCTAAGATAATTATAAATATTTGTATAGCTATAAATCATCTCATTAAGGATAAAGTAGAAATTTAACTTATTAAATTGTTTATAAATGAGAAAGTATGACACTCTTTTGTGACATATTAAACAATAAAGTACGATATACTCCTTACCCTAGAAATATCAGTTGTTAAGTTTTACCCTGATTTTCTATTATAATTAAAATTACTTTTTTGGTGCAAAAGAAAAAAGGTTTTTTTGCTGGAAAATGACTCTTCCATATTTTTTTTCTTTTCTTAAAGGAGAAGTTTTATACTTCTATAAATTGAGGTTTCATTTTCACACAATAATATAATAGCATCCATACTATAGTCCTTAAGAAAATTATGTTTAGGGAGAGAATTTTCTCTTTTAATATTTTTGTATCATCTAGAAAGAAACATTCCATTTAGAAAATTTCTTTTATACAGTAGATTGTTCATCTCCTCTTGTATAAATGTAGGTCAATTGATCAAATCATATTATAGTATTATCTTTTGATATATTTTTTGCTCTTTGATTTATTGTCTCCAAGGTTTACTTTGTTAACTTCCGAATGACACCTTATTATTTCGATCCAAACAAGTGGTATCAGTACAAAGGTCGAAGACTGGTTCAAGGAGGATTGTACAACTCTTGTCATCAGTGTACTCCTATGGTTACTGGTGTCAAGGGAAGCATCTACAGCTCTTGGTGTGATTGCGCTCCTATGGTTATAGGTTTCAAAGGAAGCATCTTCAAGTCTTATAAATCTTATGATGAAGCCGTAGAAGCATTCAATGAATTCCGAAAAAAAATGTTGACAGTGAAGAACCATCTTCAAGTTCGTTTGTTGATGAAAGTGGTGTAGGGGTTGAAGGTGACAATAGAGCAAGTGTTGTGTCATCTGTGTTGTTAGCTAGAATGTTTGTAGGGATGAAGATGTCAAGAAATTGTTCAGTTTGATTATTGATAAGAGTATTGTTCAGTTTGGAATGTTCAGTTCGATTATTGTTTAGTTTGATCGATTATTATCAGTCTAATTATTTAGTTTGATGTGTTACTGGTTGCCGCATTCAGCCTCTGTAGAACAGAGCGTTTAGGATGCCAATGCATGTGTCTTTTGTACTCCCTGTTGGAATAAAATAAAATAGGTCTGTTGAATTAAAAAAAATATAATGAACTGAACTGAATATTTTTTCTATATTGTTGGAACCTTTGAAAAGTTTAGTTGTAAGTACCAAAGTGTTATCATTTACTGACTAGATATTAAGTAATTATAAGCGTTAGATTCATTTTACACCTATTTTAATCCTTACTATATTGATTCATGATATTGATCAGATTTTGAACATTGTCTGGAATGTTAGATGAACTTTTCACATTTGTTTGATTCTGAAAAATTGTAGTAAGGTCAGATTTTGGATACTGTTTGTTTCATCTCTAATTGCAGTAAGCTGTCATAGGCCGATATGTATGACCTTAATGAATGAAATTATATAAACGACTATTATATAAACGGCTATTATATAACTATGAATCGCAACGATGTAATTATCATAGGTCATATGACTACAACCTTAGTCAGTGGACTTATATGGCTGTCATAGACCGATACGTATGACCTTAATGGATGAAATTATATAAACGACTATTATATAACTATGAATCGCAACGATGTAACTATCATAGGTTATATGACTACAACCTTAGTCAGTGGACTTATATGGTTGCTATAGGCCGATACGTATGACCTTAACGAATGAAATTATATAAATGGCTATTATATAAACGACTATTATATAACTATGAATCACTTTAGGTTATGTTTGTGTTGTTTTTTACTTTTTAGCTTTAGTTTGTAAGTTCATCCAATTATGGTATATGTACTTGTATTTTCTACTGAACTATGAATGATATCAATTTGAGTTTTTACATTATGTTCATTCTTCATTCAGTTTTATGTTATCTTTTTTTTTTCCAGTTTTTATTTCATATCAAAAGACTAGTTTGAAGGGTAACATTTACCCTTGTGTTGTACTAATGAAAACCATCTTTTGATTAATACAATACTCCCAGATAATGGAAAATTTTAAATTAAAAAAAAGTCTTGAATTCGAAAGAGTTAGGAAGAGTAAATAAGAGATGTAAATACTTTATTGAGAAGTTAAATGGTTGGTATGTGAATAGTTTTGTTACTAAATAGGATTCAATATCTACATGGGGATCAAAATTTATAGTTATCAATACAATTTTGGTAACCGAAATAGTTAATACAGTTCAATAACATCATTAATTTCGGCAACAGATAATCGCACCACTGACTGGATTCTTTAGGCTAATTTCAGTGAATTAGGCTAAGAGTTCTGTTAGGCTAATTAAGGATTCAAAATTAGTGCTTAGGTTTCAAATTTAGGATGAAAAACGATAAAATATGGGAAATTAGTGCAGGAAACTTGCATGGGAAATAAGTGTTTAGGTTTCAAATATGGGAACTTGTATGCCAGCACAAGATATTGTACAGTTCTTTTGAGGAAGGGGAAAAAGCTATCAAAAATTGAACGAAAAAAAAAGTTAAGAGGGAAAATTAGCATTCAAACTTTTTTAGGAGGGTGGTTGAAATATATTTTTGGACTGGGTTGGCCCCATATATATAGTCACATACTCAAACCCTAAAGACATAAAATATACTCACATATTCAAATCTTAAAATATGGATGCCCCTCCCTCTACCAAACGAGCCATATCTTATTCTTCTACTAGCAGTGATGTCCTATCTTACTCTTCTACTAGCAGTGATAATGAAGAAGAAAATCCTCAACCATTTGAAGTGGTTATGACTAATTCATGCATCGACTACAACGATCTGATAATTATTATGTCCTTTTAACTTTATTTCTTTGAATGCTACCATAACTTCTTGAGTTAATCCTAACTGAATTTTTCTTTTACATAAAGACTTTTGTTTCTTATACCTTAACTCCAGAAAATATATATGCATCAGTATTGTATATCTTGATTCAGTTTCATATTTTCCGAAACTTAATAGTAATGCTTTTTTTTAAGTATATTCCAAGAAAAATCTATAAGCATCTTCCTCCAACAGTAGAACATGTGCTTTTTCACTATCATGACAAGGAATGGTATGTAAATATGAGCGTTGGTGATCAAAGAAGGTTCAAGATAAGCAGGAGACTTTTTGTTTTGGAGAATAATATCAAGCGAGGTTTCGTCGTCAAATTTACGTTAGTTGATGTCTACCACTGCGTGTTGTCTTCAATGTTCAAGTGAAGGGAGAAGGAACTTATGATTATAATCCGGTTTAAATTATTAGTTTCTAGAATTTATTTGTGTTAATTTATCCTTTTATTATCTTTTATTTTCATGTATGTTGCTTTAGTTATGGTTGTTGTGCTTTTTTCTGTTGAAGTATTGTGTTATGAAATTTCAATTTTCATATTGGTCTTCTTTACTATAATTTTTTTTTTAAATTATCATTCAAAAAAATCGAAATGGAAGAGTAAATGCATCATAATGATAAATGGGTTGATATATTATTAATGTATTGTAAGAGTAAATGCTACATACGGAAGTTAAATGGGTTGGTTTGATATTAAAAGAGGCACAATTTTTTAACTCAAAAAAAAATTACCAATAAAATTCAATGCAACTAACATCAATAAGTTGAATGTTGAAGGTAGGGTCAAAGGTAGAGGTTTAGTAACTGAATGTGAGTATTTAGTTCTTAATTTGAACTGATTTTAATGTTGTCAAGTCTTTTACTTCTGAATTAGTTGCAACTAATCACATTTTGTTAGTCTAGCCCTCGAAATTAAAAGCAAGTAACAAATGAAGTATTTAACAATGACAATTATAATACCACATGTTTTACAAAACAAAGTCAACAAATTCAAAAAAAAAATCTATCTCAAATCAAATTAAATAAGTTTCAAACTTAAATCATCTCAAACTAAACGGTCAAAACTTTTACTTCCCAATTTGCTTTATCGTTTAGATCAGGCAAACTACTATGTGGTGGCACTGTTGCATCATCTTGTTGTAATTAGAGTAAATAGGACTAATAAGCAATGTATTTTCCTAAAAAGAAAAAAATCAAATTTGTTATACTTTACCTCAATTCCTTCCGCTAGCCGAGGAGTTCCACCACTTATACCACCACCTCCACTAGCACGTCCTCTACCATGACCTCTACCACCACCTCTACCCCTCCCATTACCTCTAATTCTACTTCCACCACCCGTTTGTGAACTTCTAAAGTATGAATCAGTTCTCCCTCTATATCTATTTAACCTTGGATGTCCACGAGAAGCTACGTATCTAGAATCTCTTATATTTCTTCCTTCACCCTCACCCTCACCCTCACTCTCACCCTCACCTGCACCCGCACCCGCACCTGCACCCTCACTCCCACCTGCACCCCCACCCTCACCCTCACCCTCACCCTAACCCCCTCCCCCCATCCTCACCATCATGTGTATCTTCCAAATCCCAATTTGAAATTATCATATCATCATCCCAATTCAAAAGGTCATGTTACAATCTGTTCAAATCATACTTAATGTATCGCCTCATCAATTCAGTGTCCAATGCAATATCACAAACTCGTTCAAAATGCTTTAATAGTTCCTGTACATCATATATTCAGAAGTCATACGAGGGTAACCTCCTAGAAAGAAACGTTTCGAGTGCGGACGAACAACATCTTTTCTCCACCTTTTCAATATATACCTCTCGTTAGCGTTTTTAATACTCTTATGAGACAAAGTATATGGCAGCATAGATTACCTCTTGTTTCAAACCACTTGCAGTTGCAACTTAGATAATCGCTAATAGGTGTATATTCAACCGTGAATACAAATGGATCTCTAGTGTTAAAACTCCTTAGCGAAGAATCTGTTATAATGTATTTCTCCACTCCAGGGTTTGCTTGATGATCTTCAGGGGTGATGATTTCACAATGGAACAGTTTCCTTAACTGTACTTGAAAAAATTCAAACACTTCATGAGTATAACATGCTTGAAGTTTTTCCTCCCATACGAATTCAGACAAACATTTTGGTTCAAAGCACCTTGACTTATATTCAGCTTCCAATTCTTTCTCGAACTTAGCTCCTGTGGCTAACTCATATTGCTGAACAAATAGCTTCTAAGTGCTTTGGTGGGTGATAAATTCATCAAAGAAAGCATGCATTCCTTCACTTCTTTGTATGGACAATATCCCGGCCCAAAAGTGGTCATTTAGGTATACAGGAACCCATTTTTTCTTCTTCAAATAAAGTTTATAAAACCAACCCCTTCCATCTAAGTTATATTTTGCAATATTATTAGTCCATCTTCTCTCAAACTCAGCAACGTTAATGCTATCAAGGCCTAAAGCCTTAAATTCTGCCTTTGCAATCTTACCATCAAGAACTCCCCTTAACTTCGTAGGCAACTTTGCGAATATGTGTCATATACAATATC
This sequence comes from Nicotiana knightiana, assembly GCA_005239525.1. NCBI lineage: Eukaryota > Viridiplantae > Streptophyta > Magnoliopsida > Solanales > Solanaceae > Nicotiana > Nicotiana knightiana. Next base: position 37,499 of record ML430546.1, on the reverse strand, counting down.
TATGTACCGTATTTGGCATCAATGCATTGATGGAACCCTTAATACTATCACATTGGTCAGTCATAATATCTAATGGACAAACATTGTTTATAGCCCCAATCCATGTAGAGAGCACCATTTTGTAACTTGTTATATCCTCACTAGACATAAGAGCACATCCCAAAAGTATGGACTGCCTATGTTGATTGACACCAACAAATGGCAAATGACATATTTTATTGATTCACAAGGTTGGTATCAAGGCATATTACATCATGAAACACCTCATATGCAACCTTAGAGTGTGAATGAACTCATACGACATTACGAAGTCGACCAAAACTATCCACATCTATGGAGTAGTAAAATTCCCTATCTTTTTGCTGCATGTCACTAAAGAACTTGAGTAATGATTGTGCGTCCCCTTCTTGCAACTGAAGCTTTCTACTCTTCAAAATATAATTTCTACAGTTCTTTGGTGTAGAACCCAGATTTTCGGGGTCACCAACAAGTACTTCAGCGGCTCTTATATTTTTTGAGGGTCTTAAGCCAACAATATCTTGGCTACAAGAGTTCTCTTAAGAGACTTACTAAGTGATCTGTGTCCAGCCATCAATCGCGATAATGCTGGTTTCAATTGATGATTATGTTTTTTAACCACCTTTGAAACACGCCATGAACCATTCTCCTCCAAAATTCCATTTATTGTAGCACGACAGTTCCTCTTCTTGGTAACATGCTTATTCCTTGGCTTCCTGGACCTATCACAACTATATTGCACATACCTAACAATATCACCACCTTTTTTGTTTGATGTTCTTTTGACAATGCAAAACCCTGATAATCCTGCATGTTTTTTTTGTAAAAAACAAATATTACTGAACCGTACACTAGTAATTGGACCAATTACGAGATCTTTTTCATTTAACTCATTAGGCATTTCCTTGTCCTCTCCACCTTCTCCATCTTCCTCTAAATAATGGTCGTCGTCGTCATTGCCATCATCATCATTGAAGTTACCGTCTGAATCAATGTTGATCGACTCATCTTCATTCATCAAACTGTCATCCAAATTTAACCCCAATAATATGTGTAATGGATATCTTAGTTGCTCCGACCTAGTTTATAGGTTGTTATTTGGTTTAATGGCTCCATACTAGTTTCTAGGTTAGCATTGATGTTTAGGTTAAGGGAAGAGTGGTAAATTATGTGTTTAATGAAAGCTCTCTTAACATAAGTGTATGGTATAACAACATATACCGTATAAAAGAAAAAACAATATTATGCAGACGTATTAGACTTTTGATCTTCCCATTCATATAAATTGTATTTTTTTTAAAAATACATAATAGTATAGGTATACATATACAAAGACCTACTACCTTCCCACGCATGAGAGAATGATAATTTATCGGATCAATATTTTAAGATAATCAATATTTATTAATTAAATTTGGAGGGAAAAATGGCTATTAAACAAAATATAAAATGAAGTGCTTCACTAGTATTTCACGGATGAGTTTCGCCAAATAGAGCACTCAATCCGAAAAAGCAAGTTTGAAAAATATTTCACGGATTTTCACTCTTAAAGCTTAATGTATCATATAAAAAGAAGACAATTAACTAAGGAAAAAAAAAACAAGACTCAACGGAATGTTAATTTTTTTACGGGGAAAATAAACAGGCACTAACTGAGTCACACAGTATTAAAGTCTAATATTACTTAAAATTTTAAGATTATAGCGATATTAAACTGCAAATGGAATCCAGGTGGATTCGAACCACCGTCCTCTCAATTGAACACAATTGAGCGCTCCCCCATAGGCCGAGCTCTTGGATTCATCAAACCGATAACCTTAAGTTATTATAACACCATTAATAAGCCGGACAAATTTATGCCGTGATAAAAAATGACGTCTAAACAAACAATCCTCCTACTTAAAAGATCTACATGTTCAAGTAGGAGTTACTATTCCATTTTAAAATATAATGGATTAAAAAATATGTGTTAAAACTAAAACCTACTCCATAAGTAATTTTTGTATGGGGCAAAAAAAATCTTACATAACTTTTTGCAGGTGCTGGAAAAGGAATTAAAATATCTAACCCCCAACCAAAGACCACCATACAAAATACAGCAGAAAGATCACTAAACCAAAAACCGTAAAATTTATCACTAGTTTGAAATATTTCCAAAATAGTAAGTATTCCTTTTAATGCAAACATTTAAAATATCCAAATTAATGGATACCTGAAAAGGAATTAAAATATCTCACCCCAACCAAAGGCCACAACGTAAGATAAAGTAGAATGATCAGTAAGCAAAAACGCGTTCTACAATTTATCATAAGTTTGAAATATTTCCAAAATAGCAAGTAATCCTATTAATGCAAACATTTAAAATATCTAAATTGATGGCTTACTTAAGTGCACTTTTCTTTTAATTTTATGATTTGAGCAAGTGAAAGTAGTGTGGAAGAACTACATCTGGCTGTCATTAGAAAATTTTGCTGCTTTACATAGTCAAAAAACACAGCCACTGAAGACCAAGAAGAAATTATCAAATTTATGCAACATTTCTCTACAAACATCCGTATGCTTTCTCTATCGACGCACACTAAAACATGACCATATCCCCTTGAGAATGGATTAGAATTTGGCAGTATGTTGTAGACGATATAACCTGTAATAACTAACTAGTTAGTACATAATTAACCACCAACAATGGATTTTAAGCATGAAATTACCTCAACAAACGATCAAAACAACATGTGCCAGATGATAATATTCCTTGAAGTAATCTTCAGCAAAAAGAAATAAACTTTGCACAATCTAGTGAATTAGCACAAGATAGCAAAATTTCTGAATACACACTACTGTAAACAAAAAGAAAAATCTCAAATTAGGCATGGTAATAACCAGTTTGCCATCATCTACAAAAGTTGAAATATCCATTTCCTAAAAGAAAGCAAAAAAATCAGAAAGATCAAAGACATAAAATAAAATAAAAGTGGGAGACCCCCTTGCAGGTATCAGGATGATGTTGCTTTCTTAAGAGCAGCAACGTAGAATGCAATCAACATAAACTTAGGAATTTATAAATTAACCCTATCGCTCCATCAATACACCAATACACCGAACAATCTGGACCAGCTACATCGATTAAGACAGCAACACTTCGAAAAGTATTGGAACAAATAGAAAGCCTCAATTTCAGACAGTAATGACAAATAAGCAGTAGAATATCACCTTTTCCAGTGTAATTCATCAGCATCCCAAGATGGTTGATCACCTCAGCAGAGGCAAATGCTTTTATTGATCTTCAACAAGCAGAGAGCACCATCTCAAAGCCACTGGAGAAAAGAATGACATTCTCTCCAAATACTGAAACATAGTTGAGAATATACATATCCACCCCTCCAAGATTACAAAATACTGCACTCGACAAAACTTCCCATTCAAATTCGCTATTACATTACAACAACAACAACAGAACAGAAATTTTCCCCACTAGTTTTACCAATCAATAACTGACTATTGAAACTCTAACATGATACAAAATAATAAATTTGAATAAAAAAATTGCATACTACACATTCTAATGACTTGGAAGTGAGGTAGCATCGGAAATCAACGGAAATCTAAACAAGAGATGTGGGTAATGGATGATTCACAGGGTAAACAAGCTCGTTTTTTAAGAACAAACTAGGAAGTATATCGCACGCCTGTCAATCCAAAGGGGCATATTAGCAAAACCTAGTATTTGAAAAACCAGCTTGCCCATTCAAAAACGTAATTAAGTTATCCAAGTTGCTTACAGTTACCAAAGGTAGATACATTTTTTTCTTGCAAAGGAGTTTATTATCATACCCAGCTAGAATGTAGCCTCTATAATCCCGCACAATATGATTAATAAAAAAGTATTTATTTTTAATAAACAACTTATTAGCTCGTCTTATTAGCTTGGAATTACTAGTTAGATCTCATTTTAGACAAGTAGATCAATATTGCCATCGTTGGCTCAGATGAACATTAAAATTTTAAAAACTGCTATTTGAAAGACTTACTAATGGAAAGGCTAAATGCCATATGCTGAGTTAAACGCAAATGTTAGTGAAGGGAATTTGTTCGTGTACCTTTGATTGGAGTGCTGGAGCAGATTAATCCTAGCATTAGCCTGACCGATGTCAAATCTAAGAGATGCACGAGTCACTTGCCCTCGAATAAAAGACCGCCATTAAAAGGGCAAGTAACCTACAATCTGATGTGACGTTCTTGGTGGTATTGATGTTGCGCATAAATCTAGGGAACAAGAAGGATAATAAAAGACAAGACAAGACACAGAGAGAGGAGCGCCAGGCAAAAACACTGTGCCATCTCCTCTCCCAAAACAGAAAATAGAAACTTTATTGGGTATTATGACCTGCCATGCGAGCGCACCCATCATGGCAAAGGTCGGGAAACAACAAAAATCTCACAATGTCCTCTCTGTCTCTATGACAATATAACTAACCCGTACACATGCATGCGTATCAGAAAGGTTAATGCTGTGCAACTCATAATAGACAACAAATTAAACACTGATAAACTTTTCTAACAACCACAACCTCGCCGATTACCGTCCCTTAACGATCCACAGGTCGACAGTGTGACCACCAATCAGATCCAATTAATTCAAACAGCTCTACAGAAGGTCAATTTGAGACGCATGTAGAATCGAATCTGTAGCAAACAGAAACACCACAATAGATGTCAATAAATAGAATTTGGTCAAAAACGGTAGATAATGCAAAAAATAATAGAAACATATCCGCTCACCGACGAAACTCCAGCAGCAAATGATGAAACCTCCAATCGACTTGAATAACGCAGTTACAGATTTGGATGCTTTGAAATAATTAAAAAGTATATATCAATTTGGAGATTAATGGACCTTGAGAACAAGCAGCCAATGGCTACTCTTCCAAAATATGAAGTTTTCAGGCTTCATCAACTCATTTCTCATAGTCAGACGGTTCGGAACAAAACCATCCGACCCGTCGTATCAAAAGCCGATCTCCGATGCAACTCGAAACCATACTCAAACTGTAGATCGGCGAACGATCTAGACAGATCTGAATACAGAATCAGAAGCAGAGAAATGATAATAAACGGATCTGAAGAGAATAGACAAGGTGGAGACGAAAGAGGTTGAAAATGGAATGCAAGTTGATGAAGAGATGATGCGTTATTTTATAGCGGGGTTAGGATGATCGGACGGTTTGGATTGAATGAGCTGATAGAAGATTAACGATTGAGATGCGTTGACTGTGGAGTAGCGCTAAAGGCTGGCGATGAGTAGGTTATGGAAATATCGAGATGGCTATAGACGAAGGATACTGATTGTCGTTTTTTGACTAGGAAAGCTAATCTTTGAAACGTGTTACAACATGCTTCACGCTAATCTCTCCAAAAGGAAAATCATTTTAAAATACTTCGAAGACAACATATTCTAATTTGAATTACTTATTTTTTGGTGGAGAAAATGACCAAATTTATTTATTTAATTTCGAATATCGTTTATATTTAACTTTCGTTATACTATTTAACTCAGTTTATTTTTTTCTTCTTTTTTTTAGCAATAATAAAAATATATTAGTAACTAGTCACTAAGCCTTGACATATTACAAATCAAATTGTCGTTGTTGGCACCTATATAGAAACTATTGCCTTCTATGGGATCAGTATTACCTAGAGCATCCAATCTAGTGCATATATTAGGAAAATATATTTTATACAAGAAAAACGAGCCAGACCCCTCTCATACTTTTCCATCGTCGGTTGTGGGGGTGCTGCGAAGAGACATAACTTATTTATGTTGGACAATATTAATGCTTCCCTAGCCAAAAAATGTGCCACTTCATTTCCTTGTCTAAAGTTATGCTTGAGAGTTATTGGGCCCCTTTGTCGTGCCTGGTGCAATAACCACCTACAATCATTAACTAAGTTAGCATAAGTAGGGTGATCGTTTTCTATATGCTCATCATCTCAAATGCATCTGTCTCTATTTTCACTGTAAATAGGTTGTGATCAAATATCGCATGTCGACTCTGTTGGAGGGCTTAGAGCTCCACATGAGTAGCAGTTAATATTGACCCTCTTTTCATCCAATTAATTTTTTTGAGCTTCTAAGTTATTAATACATCAAATACCTTATTTTTCAATACTATTTTTCATTTATTATTATTATTATTATTATTATTATTATTATTATTATTATTATTATTATTATTATTATTATTATTATTGTGTTGTTATATTATTACTACTACTACCACCACCACCACCACCACTACTATCGCCATCACTTTTTATTGTATCATCATTAATATTGCTACTATTATTGTATTTTTTAATAATTATATAATTATTAATATCTATTCAATATATTAAAATATGACTAAAATAATTTAGTTAGAAGCCCAATGAAATAGGAGGAAGAAAAGAAATCCAACAAAGTTTAAAAGGCCAAAATTACAATCTAACTATTCTGCTCAAGTCACATTTCAATTGGCGTACATTGGCCCAAATCCTCCACAAAATAAACCAAAATCGGCCCAACAAGAATCAACGTTATGACTTATAAGCCCTTTAGGAATTAGTTGTATCTCAAATAATCTCTAACCCTAGTCCATCAGATACATATCTTCCTTTTTCTTCCTCTTTGGTGAAAGGTCACCTATCTCCATCATCCATGGCAGAATTTGCCCCTCCAATTTGAGTAAGTCTTCATTTATCTCAGCACACCACGTGAAACCTGCCGAATCCATCCAAGAAACATTTAACGTTACAATTTCGAACGTTCTACTTTGACCAAGATTCAAAATCAAAAATCAAATTCGTTCTTCAAATCCCACCCAAAATTATCTCTCAAAGAGCCCTAATTTTCCTCTATAAATACCATCTTTTATTTTCAGACGAGGGGAGGTGGGAGGGAACAAGAAACACCAGTTTACATTGTCAAAATACTAAAAGTCTACGAAGTAATCCACCTCTGCTTGTACTACCACCGTTGTTAAATTTTCTTTTTGTCTCGGTAAACTTTGGTCGTGACAAAGATATCCGAACTCATTCGGCTTGGATTTCAGATATGTTTGTGATAAGAGAGTAGATTCGACGCCCCGTTTACTGCCCCACAAACGGTCAGTCACTCCCGAACTCAAGTCCTTTCTTTCTTTACTGGTAGTATGTGACGTGCAATAGTTCACTCTGTTAATTAGAAGTCAGAAGTTAAAATTTTCCCTGTGTAGAAATTATGCCATTAGGAGTTAATTTTCTAGTTGTATATTATAAGTCTTGATTGATGAATGTTTGATAAAATGTTTATATGAATACATAAGGTTTCAATTTCTGTGATGCCGATTCGTGAATTTAGATATCATGTTTAGGTTGTAACGACCTGACCGATTATTTTGCTTTCTAGAACCCCGTGCCCTAAATAAGACTTTCTATATTTGCTTTGATTGATTTATGACTTAGGGGGATGGTTGGTTCGGGAATTGGAAGAGTTTGGATTGGAATTGAAACACTTAGTTCCTTAAGGTTGGCCTTAAAGGTCAAGTTTGACTTCGGTCAACGATTTTAGTAAACGACCTCGGAATCGGGATTTGAAGGTTCCAATAGGTTCGTATGATGATTTCAGACTTGGACGTATGTTCAGAACGGGTTTTGGATGACCCGGGGGAGTTTCGGCGCCAAATAGTGGAATATGATTCTTGAAGTTAAAAAATTGAGGTTTGGAACTTGTTTTGGTGTTATAGAGGTCCAAACGGAATTCCGAGATCGGGAATAATTTTGTAATGTCATTTATGACTTGCTCGCAAAATTTGGTGTCATTCCGAGTAGTATAAGTACGTTTCGGCGTGTTGGAAGTGAATTCAAGAACTTAAAGTTCATAAGTTGAGTCTAGTTGGTTTTGGGGTATGATTCTTAGATTTGATGTCGTTTTGGGCGTTCTGGAGGTTCGAGCCGTTTTATGATTTAGAACTTGTTAGTATATTCGAACGGGGCCCCGGATGTCATTCGGACGTCGCGCGAGGCGAGTCCCAGCTCAAAGAGAGCTGTTGGTGCACCAGATCTGGTGCGACCGCATCTGCGATTGGAGCCGCAGGTGAGAGACCGCAGATGCGGCCAAAGCCTCACAAATACGGCCATCGAGAGAGTACCCAAGGTCCGCAAATGCGGTCCCTTCTTCGCAGAAGCGGAGCCGCAGGTGCGGGACCCCTTCCGCAGGTGCGATCCATGCCAACCCTTCCCCTTTCTGCAGATGTGGACCTTGATCCGCAGAAGCGAGACCACATGTGCGAAATCACTGAAGGCAGTAAGGTCGATTTAAAGTGAAACTTAGGCTCATTTGAGGGCATTTATCACAACCTTGGGCGATTTAGGAGCTCCCAAAACAGAGATTTCGACTCAGCACCTTGAGGTAATGTATTTCTATTTAATGTGAGTTTATTACTTAGTTTTTAGGTAGATTAACACAAAAAAATTCGTGAAAATTATGGGTTTAGGGCAAAACCTAGAGTTTTGATAAAAAATAGGATTTACCCACGAACTTTGTGATGGAATCTAATAAAAATCATATATTATTTATCCTTAGGTCATGGGTAACAACTTTCTTTAAGAATTTCCGAAATTCGAGCATGTGGGTCCGAGGGTAAATTTTAGGAATCTTACAAATTGGCTTGGGTAATCACTTAAATGGTAGAATTATGAACTTTTGAGCATAAATTGACTAGTTTATGTAATGTTTGGCTAGTTTCGAGTTGTTGGGCGTCAAATTTGTAGGTTTGAGCGCATTCTTGAATCGGGAAGTAGGCTTCATACGAGGTAAGTCTTCCTTATAACATTGTAAGAGGGAATTGTCCCCATAGGTGAAATAAATTATTATGTGCTACTACTTGTGGGGGGCTATGTACGTACGAGGTGACGAGAGTCCGTGCGTAGCTACTATTGTACTTAAGTCCGGGTAGTATAAGACCCGAAAGCATGCTATACTTGGATTATGTGTGACTTTATTGACACATTAAACTGCTTAAGTCACATCGAATTGGTAAATGAATTTCTAAATAAGTGAAACTTCATTTTCTTTTATGAATCGTGATAAGGGAATTGACTTTCCCTCGGATAAGTGTTTCCTGATAAATCATGGATCGACTGTGTGAATGTGTGTATCTGTGAGTACCTGCGTCACATGTATGATTCGCGAGTGGGGTAACTCTATTATTTATAATTTACCGCGTCGCACGTATGATTCGCAAGCGAGGTAATAGATACATCTATGGTTCGCGTCGTTTGACCCTCCGATAGTGCACATTTACTTTTCTATTGGATCGGGTCGTACGTCCTCGGCATACAATGCGCATATTAATTGCTTGGTACTTTCCTGTGATTGTTAAACTGTTAAAAAGGGCCTAGAAGGATAAATTAGTAACATGTTTGATTGGAGTTGACACATAAATGTACCTATGGAAAGATTGTTTTTTCTTGCCCTTACTAATATTTATCTTTGATCTTCCTGCTTAGCCTTTTATTTTAATAAATTGTTTGGGGCCTAGTAATTGTCAAGTCGAACTCTCGTCACTACCTCTTAGAGATTAGACTGGATACTTACTGGGTACATAATGTTTATGTACTCATGCTACACTTCTGTACTTAATTGTATAGGTTCTGAGGCGGGTGCATCTAGTTATCAGTCCGGAGCACGTTCTTGACTCCTCGAGATCAGAGATCCCATGGTGAGCTATTTTCTCTGGATACCGTTCAGCAGCACGTGGGAGTCTTTTCCTTTTGTTATCATGTCTATACCCTCCCAGATAGTAGGATAGGCGTATTCGTTCAATTCCCCTCTACTAGATGCATGTATACTTGTGACACCAGTTCCTGGCACACACATTGTAGACTATTCTTTTGGAATGTAATTATTCAAATTTAACTTCTTGATCATTTCAAGTAAATTTGTTTCGGTATTTATCATTTTTCTCATGCTTGCGACAAGAATTTGGGTATTGTTGATAAAGTTTTTACAAAAATTTAATGGAATTCACTAGACTAATTGTGTTGGCTTGCCTAACATCGGCGTTGCGCGCCATCGCGACCTAGATTAGGATTTGGGTCGTGACAACATGGTATCAGAGCTCTAGGTTCACGTATGTCTCACGAGTAACGGGCAAACCTAATAGAGTCTTGCGGATCGGTACGGAGACGTCTGTATTTATCTTCGGGAGGCTATAGGGTGTTAGGAAATCTCTCTTTATTCATATTCTGTCGTGCAGTTGATAGTATACTAAATCCTACTCTTATATTCTCTCACAGATGGTGAGGACGCGCACAACCGATGTTCCAGACCCGGGATGGGCCGCTTCCCCCGTTGCTAGAGGCCGAGGAAGAGGCCGGGGGAGGGCATCGGCCTGAGGTAGGGGACGAGGGCGTCCTAGAGCTGCCCCAATCGCACCACCAACGGTTCCGGTAAAGGATCCCGTTGTTGAGGAGCAGGGCGAGGTGCTCGTAGCAAATTCTGCCCCGGTGGATTTCATGACAACGCCGGGATTTCAGGAGGTCATGGGCCGTATGATGCGGTTCATGGACACTATGACCCAGGCTGGTTTATTTCCAGCGGACCCGACCACTTCTCAGGCAGGAGGGGGAGCACAGAGCCCTACTGCACAGGCCCTAGGACATACAATTGCGGTTTATCAAACTCCGGGTACCCTGCTCGTGGGCGGAGCCCAACCAGTTGTAGCAGTAGCACCTGAGCCTCGACCAGCTACGGACGGCGATCCGCAGAAGATATTGGGCAGATGGACTAGACTTCACCCTCCTGTCTTCGGGGGCGAGCGTCATGACGATGCTCATGATTTTATTAATAGGTGCAGGGACAGACTGCACAACATGAGGATACTGGAGTGTCATGGGGTTGACTTCACCACTTTTCAGCTAGAGGGCAGGGCCCGTATGTGGTGGCTGTCTTATGTTCTCGACAGGCCAATGGATTCTCCTCCCATCACTTGGGGGCAGTTCACTCAGTTATTCCTGGACCGATATATCCTGCCCTCTGAGAGGGAAGAGCTGTGGTCCCAGTTCGAGCAACTTGAGCAGGGTCAGATGTCAGTGACCGACTACGAGGCGAGGTTTTCTAAGCTGTCTCGTCACGCACTTATGATACTTCCCACTGACACAGAGAGAGTGCGGAGATTTGTAGCAGGGTTGCACTCTGGTATTAGGCCAGCATGGCTCGAGAGGTGGAGATAGGGACTCCTTATCAGTTAGTAGTGGAGATCGCCCGCAGGATTTAGGGCTATCGTCTGAGGGGTAGAGAGCATGGACAACAAGATAAGAGGTCTCAGTTTTCTGGAGATTTTAGAGGTGCTCCGGCTAGGGGCAGAGGTCAGTTTGGGAGGGGCCAGCCCAGCAGGCCCCCATATTCAGCACCACCACCTCCTCGAGGCGCTTCTGTGAGGCCTTATTTCAGTGCCATGCCAGAGATTTCTTATTGTCCGCCAGCTATTCATGGTTCCTCCAGCAGGTATTCTGGTCATTAGGGTTCTTCCGACGCTTATTTCAGTGCCATGCCAGAGAGTTCATACCGTCCCCCAGCCATTTAGGGTTCCTCTGTTGGGTATTCCGGCCACCAGGGCCATTCTTCAAGGCAGCAGTCTATGGTGCCGAGAGGTTGTTATGAGTGTGGAGATCTAGATCACATCAAGAGGACTTGTCCCAGACTTCGGGGCAAGGCAGTATAGCAGGGCTATCAGCCTATGATTTCAACACCAGCAGTTCGGCCACCTAAAGGTGGAGGACAGGTAGGTAGGGGTCGTCCTAGAGGTGGAGGCCAGACAGGGGGAGCTCAGCCAGCCGCTATTCAGTCGGGTAGAGTCCAGCCAGCCGGTGCTCCAGCCAGATTCTATGCTTTTTTCTGGCCAAACCAGATGCATTGGCCTCAGACGCCGTTATCATATGTATTATCTCCATCTGTGGTATGGAGGCTTCAGTATTATTTGACCCAGGGTCTACCTATTCATATGAATCACCTCTATTTACTCATTTTCTGGGTGTTCCTCGTGAGTCTTTGGGTGCTCCTGTTTATGTGTCCACTCTTGTGGGCGATTCTGTGGTTGTGGACCAGATTTATCGGTCCTGTGTGGTCACATTCTGTGGGTTCGAGACTAGAGAGAACCTCTTTTTACTTGATATGACTGACTTTGAGGTCATCCTAGGCATGGATTGGTTATCTCCGTACCACGCCATCTTAGATTGCCATACCAAACCTGTTACATTAGCCATGTCTGAGTTGCCGAGATTGGAGTGGAGAGGTTCCTCAGTTAGTGCAGCCAGTCCAGTTATTTCTTTTCTAGAGGCTCGACGTATGGTCGAGAAGGGTTGCTTGGCTTATCTCGCTTGTGTGCGGGACACTACTGCAGAGTCTCCGACGATTGATTCAGTACCAGTGGTTCGGGAATTTATCAATGTGTTTCCTTCAGACCTTCCAGGCATGCCACCAGATCGTGATATTGATTTTTGCATTGATTTAGCTCCAGGAACCCAACCCATATCTATTCCACCATACCGTATGGCTCCAAAATAATTGAAATAACAGCTCGAGGAGTTGCTAGCTAAGGAGTTTATCAGATCGAGTGTATCGCCTTGGGGTGCTCCAGTGTTATTCATGAAGAAGAAGGATGGGGCTATGCGGATGTGCATTGACTACCGCCAGTTGAACAAAGTTACCATCAAGAACAAGTACCCATTTCCGCACATCGATGATTTGTTTGACCAGTTATAGGTTGCTAGGGTGTTTTCTAAGATCGACCTGAGATCGGGGTATCATCAGATGAGGATTCGGGACTCAGATGTTCCGAAGACTACCTTCCGTGCTAGATATGGTCACTATGAGTTCCTAGTGATGTCCTTTGGCTTGACTAATGCCCCATCAACGTTTATGAACTTGATGAACCAGGTGTTCAAGACTTATAATTATTCCTTTTTCATTGTCTTCATTGATGACATCTTGATCTAATCACGTAGCCTGGGGAGCACGAGCAACATTTGAGAGTAGTGCTCCAGACCTTGCGGGAACAGAAAATTTATGCTAAGTTCTCCAAGTGTGAGTTTTGGTTAGATTTGGTAGCATTCTTGGGACATGTGGTGTCAGGAGAAGGTATCAAGGTGGATCCTAAGAAGATTGATGCAGTTCAGAGTTGGCCACGCCCTACTTCAGCGACCGAGATCAGGAGTTTCTTGGGATTGGCAGGTTATTATCGTCGGTTTGTGAAGGAATTTTCATCCATTGCATCCCCTTTGACTAGGTTGGCCCAGAAGGGTGCCCCGTTCTGATGGTCCGACGAGTGCGAGGTGAGCTTTCAGAAGCTCAAGACAACTTTGACGACACCACCAGTTCTAGTGTTGCCTTCCGGTTCAGAGATGTATACAGTTAATTGCGACGCTTCACGCGTTGGCTTAGGATGTGTATTGATACAGGAGGGACGAGTTATTGCATATGCTTCACGTCAGTTAAAGATTCATGAGAAGAACTACCCCGTGCACGATTTGGAGTTGGCAGCGATTGTCCATGCTCTTAAGTTTTGGAGGCATTACTTGTATGGAGTGTCTTGTGAGGTTTATACAGACCACCGCAACTTACATTACTTGTTCAAGCAAAGGGACCTGAATTTGAGGCAGCGTAGGTGGCTTGAGTTACTGAAGGATTATGACATCACCATTACTTGAAGGATTGAGTTAAGCTGGAAGGCGGAGAGTATGGGTAGCCTGTCATTCATTTCAATGGAGGAGAGGCCTTTAGCCCTGGACATTTAGTCCTTGGCTAACATACTTGTCAGGCTGGACATTTCAGATCCCAGCCGAGTTCTTGCGTATGTTGTTGCTCAGTCTTCATTATTGGGGCAGATTAAGGCTCGGTAGTTCGATGATCCGCACTTGGCAGTTCTAAGAGAGACGATACTACAGGGTAGTACCAAGGAGGTTTCTATTGGCAAGGATGGTGTCCTGCGGCTTCAGGGTCGCCTATGTGTTCCTAATATTGATGGCCCGAGGGAGAGGATTCTAGAGGAGGCACACAGTTCATGGTATTCTATTCATCTAGGTGCTACGAAGATGTATCGTGACCTGAGGCAGCACTACTGGTGGCGGCGGATGAAGAAATACATAGTGGAGTATGTGGCTAGATGTCTAAATTGCCAGCAGGTTAAGTATGAGCACCAGAGGCCAGGAGGCCTACTCCAGCAGATGCCCATACCTGAGTGGAAATGGGAGCGCATCACTATGGACTTTGTAGTTGGGTTACTGCGGACCTTGCAGAAGTTTGATGCTGTTTGGGTTATTGTAGACAAGTTGACCAAGTCAGCACATTTCATTCCAGTAGCTACTACTTATACTTCAGAGAGGTTGGCTGAGATCTACATTCGAGAGATAGTCCGGTTGCACGGTGTGCCTGTGTCCATCATATCAGATAGAGGTCCTCAGTTCATCTCGCATTTCTGGAGAGCCGTATAGAATGAGTTGTGCACCCGTGTAGAGCTCAGCATAACATTTCATCCTCAGATCGACGGGCAGTCGGAGCGGACATTTCAGATACTGGAGGACATGCTCAAGGCATGTGTGATTGACTTTGGACGGCAGTGGGATCAGTTCTTGCCCTTGGCTGAGTTTGCGTACAACAACAACTACCAGTCCATCATTGAGATGGCCCCATTTGAGGCCCTATATGGTCGGCGATGCCGTTCTCCCATCGGGTGGTTTGAGTCTGGCGAGGCTAAGCTATATGGAATTGACTTGATAAAGGATGCCTTGGAAAGGGTAAAGTTGATTCAGGAGAGGCTTCACACGGCACAGTCCAAACAGAAGAGTTACGCGGATCAGAAGGCGCGTGATGTATCATTCATGGTCGGCGAGAAGGTTCTCTTGAAAGTCTCTCCGATGAAGGGTATTATGAGGTTCGGGAAGAAGGTCAAGTTGAGCCGAAGGTTTATATGCCTATTTAAGGTGTTGAGGTGAGTTGGGGAGCTTGCTTATGAGCTTGCTCTACCTCCCATCTTATCAGGTGTTTATCCAGTTTTTCACATATCCATGCTCCAGAGGTACCACACCGACTTGTCTCATGTGTTATACTTCAGTACCATTTAGCTAGATGAGAGGTTGGGCTACAAGGAGGAACCAATTGCTATTATTGATAGGCAGGAGCGCCAATTAAGGTCTAAGAGGGTTTCCGCTGTGAAGGTCCAATGGAGGGGCCAACCAGTCGAGGAGGCGACTTGGGAGTTCGAGGAGGACATGCGGGGCAGATATCCACACCTATTCAACACTCCAGGTATGATTCTAGGCCTGTTCGAGGACGAACGTTTGTTTAAGAGGTGGAGAATGTAACGAGCCGATCGGTCATTTTGCTTTCTAGAACCCCATGCCCCTAAATAAGACTTCCTGTATTTGCTTTGATTGATTTATGACTTACGGGGATGGTTGGTTCAGGAATTGGAAGAGTTTGGGTTGGAATCGGAACACTTAGTTCCTTAAGGTTGGCCTTGAAAGCCAAGTTTGACTACGGTCAACGTTTTTAGTAAACGACCTTAGAATTGGGATTTGAAGGTTCTAATAGGTTCGTATGATGATTTCGGACTTGAGCGTATGTTCGGAACGGGTTTTGGATGACCCGGGAGCGCTTCGACGCTAAATAGTGGAATATGATTCTTGAAGTTCAAAAATTGAGGTTTGGAACGTGTTTTGGTGCTATAGAGGTCCGAACGGAATTCTGAGATCGGGAGTAGTTCCATAGTGACATTTATGACTTGCTCACAAAATTTGGTTTCATTCCGAGTAGTACAAGTACGTTTCGGCGTGTTGGAAATGAATTCAAGAACTTAAAGTTCATAAGTTGAATCTAGTTGGTCTTGGGGTATGATTCTGCTGATGTCGTTTTGGGCATTCCGGAGGTTCGAGAAAGTCCTTTTTATGATTTAGAACATGTTGGTATATTCGAACGGGGCCTCGGGGGCCCCAGATGTCATTCGGACGTCGCGCGAGGCAAGTCCCAACTCAAAGAGGGCTGCTGGTGCACCAGATCTGGTGCGACCGCACCTGCGATTGGCCAGTCACAGGTGCGAGACCGCATATGCAGTCGAAGCCTCGCAGATGCGGCCATCGAAGGAGTGCCCAGGGTCCACAGATGCGGTCCCTTCTTCACAAAAGCGGAGCTGCAGGTGCGGGACCCCTTCCGCAAGTGCGATCCATGCCAGCCCCTCCCCTTTCCGCAGATGCGGACCTTGATCCGCAGATGCGGACCTTGATTCGCAGAAGCAAGACCACAGGTGCGGTCTACATGCCACAGGTACGAAATCACTGAAGGCAGTGGGGTCGTTTTAAACCGAGACTTAGGCTCATTTTAGGGCATTTATCACAACCTTGGGCGATTTAGGAGCTCCCAAAACAGAGATTTCGACTCAGCACCTTGAGGTAATGTATTTCTATTTAATGTGAGTTTATTACTTAGTTTTTGGGTAGATTAACACAAAAAAATTAGTGAAAATGATGGGTTTAGGGAAAAACCTAGAGTTTTGATAAAACATAGGATTTACCCACGAACTTTGTGATGGAATCTAGTAAAAATCATATATTATTGATCCTTAGGTCATGGGTAACAACTTTCTTTAAGAATTTCCGAAATCCGAGCAGGTGGGCCCGAGGGTAAATTTTAGGAATCTTACAAATTGGCTTGGGTAATCAATTAAATGGTAGAATTATGAACTTTTGAGTATAAATTGACTAGTTTATGTAATATTTGGCTAGTTTCGAGTTGTTGCGTCAAATTTGGAGGTTTGAGCGCATTCTTGAATCGGGAAGTAGGCTTGATACGAGGTAAGTCTCCCTTCTAATCTTGTAAGAGGGAATTGTCCCCATAGGTGAAATAAATTATTATGTACGACTACTTGTGGGGGGCTACGTACGCACGAGGTGACGAGGGTCCGTGCGTAGCTACTATTGTACTTAAGTCCGGGTAGTATAGGACCCGAAAACATGCTATACTTGGATTATGTGTAACTTTATTGACACTTTAAACTGCTTAAGTCACATCAAATTGTTAAATGAATTTCTAAATAAGTGAAATTTTGTTTTCCTTTATGAACCGTGATAAGGGAATTGACTTTCCCTTGGATAAGTGTTTCCTCATAAAGCATGGATTGACTATGTGAATGTGTGTATCTGTGAGTACCTACGTCGCATGTATGATTCGCGAGCAGGGTAACTCTATTATTTATAATTTACCGCGTCGCACGTATGATTCGTGAGCGGGGTAATAGATGCATCTATGGTTCGCATCTTTCGATCCTCCGGTAGTGCACATTTACTTTTGTGTTGTCCGTACGTCCTCGGCATACTATGCGCATGTTAATTGCTTGGTACTTTCCTGTGATTGTTAAACTGTTAAAAAGGGCCTAGAAGGATAAATTAGTAACCTCTTTGATAGGATTTGACACATAAATGTACCTGTGGAAAAGATTGTCGTTTCTTGCCCTTACTGATATTTATCTTTGTTATTCATGCTTAGCCTTATATTTTAATAAATTGTTTGGGGCCTTGCAAGTGTCAAGTCGACCCCCCGTCACTACCTCTTCGAGATTAGACTGGATACTTACTGGGTACATAATGTTTATGTACTCATGCTATGCTTCTGTACTTAATTGTATAGGTTCTGAGGCGGGTGCATCTGGTTATCAGTCCGGAGCGCGTTTTTGGATCCTCGAGATCAGAGATCCCACAGTGAGCTATTTTCTATGGATAGTGTTCAGCAGCATGTGGGAGTCTTTTCCTTTTGTTATCGTGTCTATACCCTCCCAGACAGTAGGATAGGCGTATTCGTTTGATTCCCCTCTACTAGATGCATGTATACTTGTGACACCAGTTCCTGGTACACACATTGGTAGACTATTCTTTTAGAATGTAATTATTCAAATTGAACTTCTTGATCATTTCAAGTAAACATGCTTCGATATTTTACAAAAATTTGAGTATTGTTGATAAAGTTTTATAAAAATTTAATGGAATTCACTAGACTAATTGTGTTGGCTTGCGTAACATCGGTGGTTGGCGCCATCGCGAGTTGTTTGTCTCAAAGTTAGTATGTCACCTGAGAATTTGTCATTTCTTTTCAAGTATATAAGATTTAATACATGTTTAAGTCTGACCTTGTTTTATGTGGAGGATCCTTTAGTTTATAAATGGTTTAAAATTGAATATGCCGTTGGATTGTTTATTCTATTTACGTACTGATTTTGTATACTATTATGTTGACAAACGGGAGTCGCAAGGAGTTCTAATAAGAGACACGACGTTGTTGCTAGACCTGAAGCACGCATACCCTTTCATTTACTCTTTCATTCCTAAAGTATATTTATGGCCCTCGAGAAAAGAGAGAAGATGAAGAAGAAAAAGAGAGATCAAACATTGGTTGTCTAATGTTACTTTCTTGTGTTTTTTAAGTTAACTATTTTTTTATGCGAACTGTTTGCTTGCTTGGTTACTTGAACTCATCTGAATTAAATTACTTTGTTTGATTACATAGAATTTGATAGCTAGAGGTGTAGGTTTTAATAACAATAATAACTTTTTATTTAGTAGTCCAAGTTAATAGACATCATTATTGACTTAAGAGCCTTCTTTGAAAAATATTTGGCAAGCAGGAATATATATTTTTTTAAATAACCTGCAAAAATCATCTGTTTTACAATGACAAAACAACAAGTCAGATTTTGGTTTCTTAAAAAATAATGTATTTCTTTCAAGTGCCAGGCGAGACGAGCTCATTAAATTTTCTGTGAACTTGGTTTCGATGGATTAAAGAACTTTAGGCCATGGTCCATTTTTACTAAAAGTCAAAGCTACTATTTTTAGTCTTTAACGAGAAGTCAGATCTTTTAAGTCATGCTTTTCAATTATTAACTTACGCAAAGTTTATATATAGGCTTATGCTACATACTATTATTAATAGAATGTCTTTAAATGCCATCTTTTTCTATCTTCTACACTTACAAATAAAATATTTTACAACGCATAATTTAGCCTTAGTTAATTAGCCTAAGTTTGGTCGTTTAACTGTTTTTAAAGTATTTTAAAAGGTGATTTAAAAACTTTCTTTTTTAAAATACATGAACTCTTACTTAGAATCTTTAGATTAAGTAGACCATTAACAAAGTTATACTTTATTAAATTACTTTAACCAATTTAGTTGTCCTAATTCACCTTAGAAATAATTAGGTGGCGATTCTTTAACTTTAAACAAATGCAGAATTGCCTATATGTTGTACCTTACTTTAACCAGTTTAACATAGGGTATAACAGTTTGGCGACTCTGCTGGGGACTTAGATTCTAACCATAACGGACTTAGTTTAATTAAGGCTTTTGTGTTTACTTTCACTTTAATTTGTTTCACATGCCATGACTGTTTTGTTTGATATAAACTGCCTATGTGTTATTGCTTTTATATAAACTGCCAACACGTTTCACTTCTTCCATTCTTGGAAAACTCACACTATGCACACACCTAGCGGTTACGTGGTAGCGGTCGTGCACTTTTCAAAAATACCTTTTAGAGAAAAGTTCGTGGGTAAGTCGATCAACGGTGTAGTCGACAATCACGAGTTTTCCACTCTCAAAGTGTCCGCTTGAGAGAAGACCAGTCTAGAAAAACCTACTCTTAGTAGACCTAGGATAGAGCTAAACCAAAACCTTTCTTAGGGATATGCATCACACAAACTTAGGAGGCTTAATACCCTAGGTGTATTAAGTCCATTAATCAGCCTTATCCAAATGTCCAAGCGGGTTTATAACCCCAAGTGATACCTTTTCATGTTATTTGTTAATGATAAACACGCTGATTATGTAGACTATTTACTCCTTAAGGGGGAATGGAATGACATATAATGGTGTGTTTATAGTTCAAATTTTTGCAAGGCCTACCTTTGGCACAAAGAGGTCCCGTGCATACAAGACATGCCATCAATATTTGATTTTTTCGTATTATCCACTATGTGACATGTTTGCTATGTGATATTTTCTTTGAAGTCTAATCACCACTTACTAATGTTGTCTTTTATTTCCTTTACAACAGGTTTTTATTTTATTACTCCCCAAGGTTGATTCGTGTTGACTACTGAACTGGCTGACCACCCCTACTTCACGAGGTCAAAAACATCAGTATTACCTCGACGTAGTTGGGCCATCCGAGGAAGAAGAACTACCATGTCCGATCCCTCTGCATCTGATCCAACCGGTTTGGGAAATGTTACGAATCCAAATAACCCTTCTGAGACTTTTGAAGATACAACTATCGCTCAACATCATGAACGCATCGCCCATTTGCAACAAGATATTGAGGATCTACAAGGAGAACTGAATCGAATGAAGGACTTGACCAATTTGGCTATCACACTTCATAATCCATCTCCTGGACCCAAAAATACCGTTCCAAACCCACCTCGCTTTCCATCCCCTGATTCATCAGTTCCAGAACACTTTCCCCCACAAGATCCTCACCAACAACAATCTACCACCAGTCACTCCGGCGAATCCACAAAGACCACCACATGTCAACACTCCATATGTACCTTTGCCAAACCCACCACCCGCGAATCCACAAAGTCAACAAGCAATCAACACTTCTTATGCTCCCACAAACCCACCAATTCAGCCACATGTCAATACTCCTTATAACCCTATGCAACCTCCAATCCAAAATATCCCTACTGTTCAAGCTTATCCAGTAACCCAACATATATCAGGGGCACATATTTCTATTCCTAACATGCAAAGTGTTCCCCCGGTATATGTAGAGGAAGCTCACACCTTTACTAACCCAATATCGGTCAAGTTCCAACCCGAGGTAGATCAATATGAAGAAATGGAGAAGGATGAAAAGGCAAAGGTGGATGATGTGTTAGCAAAGGAGATTCATAGTCTTAAGGAAGCATTGAGAAACCTCCAAACTTCTAGGGGAAGCAAAACACTCCCATTTTAGGGACTTAAGTTTCCATTTAGGGACTAAGTGTCCCAAAACACTCCGAATCCACAAACAAAACCTCCTAACAAGTCACATAAGTAGAAAAAGATACGGGGAACGATGTAAATAGGGGATCAGGGCTATAACTCTCAAAACGACAGGTCGGATCGTTATATCCACTCCCTCTTAAAACAATCGTTCGTCCTCGAACGGGTATAGAGACATACCTGGAGTGGTGAAAAGATGAGGATAACGGCTACGCATATCATGCTTGGTCTCCCCAGTGGCCTCCTCGACCGGATGACCCCTCCACTGAACCTTCACTGAAGCAATGTTCTTCGACCTCAGCTTTCGAACTCGCCTGCCAAATAGCCACCGGTTCCTCAACATAAGATAAATTCTTGTCCAATTGGACTGACCTGAAATCCAACACATGAGACGGATCGTCGTGATACTTTCAGAGCATAGAAACATGGAATACTGGATGGACCCCTGCAAGACTGGGAGGCAAGGAAATCTCATAAGCAACCTCTCCAACACACCGCAACACCTCGAATGGGTCGATAAACCTTGGGCTCAGCTTTCCCTTCTTTCTGAACCTTATAACTTCCTTCATGAGTGACACCGGGAGTAGAACCCGATATCCAACCATGAATGCGACATCGCGAACCTTCCGATCTGCATAACTCTTCTATCTAGACTGGGCTGTGCGAAGTCGATCATGAATCACCTTAACCTTCTCCAAAGCATCCGGTACCAAGTCTGTACCTAATAGCCTAGCCTAGCTCGGCTCGAACTAACCCACTGGAGATCGACACTGCCTACCATACAGAGCCTCATACGGTTCCATCGGAATGCTTGACTGATAATTGTTGTTGTAGGAAAACTCTGCAAGTGGAAAAAACTGATGCCACGAACCTCCAAACTCCATCACACACGCACAAATCATATCCTCTAATATCTTAATAGTGCGCTCGGACTGTCCGTCTGTCTGAGGGTTAAATGTTGTGCTCAACTCTACTCGAGTACCCAACTCATGTTGTACAACCCTCCAGAACCGTGATGTAAACTGCATACCCCGGTCAGAGATGATGGATACAGGTACGCTATGAAGCCTGACGATCTCGCGGATATAAACTCGAGCTAGCTGCTCGAAAAAATAGGTAGTCATCACAGGAATAAAATGAGCTGACTTGGTCAGCCTATCCACAATCACCAAACTGCATCAAACTTTCACTGAGTCTGTGGAAGTCCAACAACGAAATCCATAGTGATCCGCTCCCATTTCCACTCTGTAATCTCTAACTTCTAAAGCAATCCACCCGACCGATGATGCTCATACTTTAACTACTGGCAAGTTAGACACCGAGCTACATATTCCACTATGTCCTTCTTCATTCCCATCCACTAGTAATGTTTCCTCAAGTCCTTATACAACTTCGCGGCACCCGAATGAATGGAGTACCGCGAACTGTGAGCCTCCTGGAGAATCAACTCACGCAAGCCATCTACATTCGGCACACATAGCCTGCCCCATATCTTCAATGCACCATCATCTCCAATAGTGACCTCCTTAGCATCACCGTGCTGAACCTTGTCCTTAAGGAAAAGCTGATGGGGGTCATCATACTTACGCTCCCTGATACAATCATGAAGAGAAGACCGAGAGACTACACAAGCCAACACTCGACTCGGCTAAGAAATATCCAATCTGACAAACTGGCTAGCTAAGGCCTCATTTGTTTGCACTTAATGGAGGTCTGAATCTTAATCATTCAGATCTCAGACATTAAGTGCGTTTATTTTTAATGTCTGAATCTTAATTATTCAGATATTAATCATTAAGTGTGTTTGTTTTTTTAATTCACAACCACTTAATGGGTCTGAATAGGTCTGTATGATTAAGATCCATAACAGAGACTTAATTTTATTAAGATGCTATCACATATTCATTTTTAACTGCCGCCACCGCATGACATTATCAACTACCACCATGCCACCACCACCACCATACTCAACCACCACTACCACCCACACCCCCACCACCACATCCCCCTCCACCACGCCACCATCTTCCTCAATCATAGCCACCACCATTATCGACCATCACCACCCGCTATCCCCACCACTCCGACCACAATATATCATTCTCACCCACAATCAACATTCATCCACCTCAGCTACCACAACTGACCACCCCATCACCATCAACAACCACAGCCGGCACTACCCATTATTATAACCTACTACCACCCACCCACCACCTTTCTCAGTCACAACTACTACCATCACCTACCATTATTAACTATCACCACCCACCACCACCATCCTCAATCATAATCGCCACCATACCAATCACTACTAGCTACTAGCATGAACCACCATCGTCAATTAAAACTACAACCAACAACCGCCTCTAGTCGGCGTTCACCCGTTAGCCATCACCACTAACAACTATCATATTTTAAAAAACTATATATTTTATTGATAGAATATTAGATTAGTTAATATTTCATTTGAATTTTATGTGTATTAATTTTCAAACAAAGATAAATTTTATACATTCAGATGTTAAAAATCAAGCAGTCTTAATTATTTCTATTCAGATCTTAATATATTCAGATGTGTATTCAGATTCAGATGTCTTAATCTTAATACACATCTTGATATTCAGAGGTGTATTCAGATTCAGACGTCTTAATCTTAAGAAAAACAAATGAAGCCTAAGGCCTGAACATCCAACGCCAATGGCCACTCTACTGCTGGTAGATATGCTAAGCTCCCCGAACACTCCGCCCGGCGACTCAAAGCATCAGCCACCACATTGGCCTTCCTGGGATGGTACAAAATGATGATATCATAATCCTTAAGTAGCTCCAACTACCTCCGCTGCCGCAAGTTAAGATCCTTCTGTTTGAACAGATGCTACAAACTCTAGTGATCGTGTAGACTCTTACAAGGGACACCGTACAAATAGTGTCGCCAAATATTCAAGGCATGAACAATAGCTGCTAACTCAAGGTCGTGGACAGGATATTTCTTTTCATGCACCTTCACCTGTCTGGACGCGTAGGCAATCACCCTACCGTCCTGCATCAACACCGCGCTGAGAATAATCCGTGACGCATCACACTATACAATATAAGACCCTGAACCTGTAGGCAATACCAATACTGGGGTTGTAGTCAAAGCTGTCTTGAGCTTTTGAAAGCTCTCCTCACACTCCTCTGTCCACCTGAACGGAGCACCCTTATGGGTCAGCCTGGTCATAGGTGCTACAATAGATAAAAAAACCCTCTACAAATCGACGGTAATACCCCACCAAGCCAAGAAAACTCTGAATCTCCGTAGCTGAGGAAGGTCTAGGCCAACTCCGGATCTCCGTAACTTTCACCTTCTTCGGATCCAGTTTTATCCCTTCACTCGATACTACATGACCCAAGAATGCCAATGAGTCTAGCCAAACTCGCACTTTGAAAATTTTGCAGATAACTTCTTTTCTCTCAAGGTCTGAAGTATAGTCCTCAGGTGATGCTCATGATCCTCCCGATTCCGGGAGTACACCAAAATATCATCAATAAATATAATGACGAATGAGTCAAGATAGGGCCAAAACACACTGTGCATCAAGTGCATAAAATCCTCTAGGCATTGGTCAGCCCAAATGCCATCATAAGAAACTCGTAGTGACCATACCAAGTTCTGAAAGAAGTCTTCGGGATATCTGGCTCTCGAATCTTCAATTGATGATAGCATGAATGTAAGTCAATCTTGGAAAATACCCTAGCACCCTGTAACTGATCAAATAACTCATCAATACGAGGCGATGGATACATGTTCTTCATTGTAACTTTGTTAAGCTGGCGATAATCAATGCACATACACATAGAACTATCCTTTTTTTCACAAACAAGACCGGAGCACCCCTAGGTGACACACTGGGCCGAATGAAGCCCTTATCAAGAAACTCATGTAACTGCTCCTTCAACTCCTTCAACTCGAGAGGAGCCATAAATATGGAGGTATAGAGATGGGCTGAGTGCCCGGCAATAAATCAATGCCAAAGTCAATATCTCTGTCGGGCGACATTCCCGGAAGATCAGCTGAAAATACATCTAGAAAGTCCCTCACTACTAGGACGGACTCAACTGTAGGGGTATCAATACTGACATCTCTCACATAAGCTAGATACGCATCACACCCCTTCTCAACCATTTGTTGAGCTTTAAGAAATGAAATAACTCCACTGGGAGTATACTCTAAGGTATCTCTCCACTCTAATCGCGGTAATCCTGGAATAACCAACATCACGATCTTAGCGTGACAGTCAAGAATAGCATAATGGGGCGACAACCAGTCCATTATCAAAGTCTACCATACTTAGCAATAATAAATCGACTCTGGTCTCAAAACCACTAAGAACAACCAAACAGATACACACAGTCCACAATAAGAGAATCTCCCACAAGTGTAGACACATAAACAGGAGAACTCAAAGAATCACGAGATACGCCCAGATACGGGGCAAGATAAGAGGACACATAGGAATAAGTAGAGCCTGGATCAAATAAGACCGACACATCTCTATGATAGACCGGAACAATACCTGTAATGACAGAGTTGGAAGCAACCGCCTCTGTACGAGCAGGAAGAGCATAATATCTGGCCTGACCTCCCCCTCTACGGCGACTTCGACCTCCCCGACCTCCACCTCAAGCTGGCTGAGCAAGTGGGGCAGTAGCTGGTGCTATAATCATAGCTTGAGGACCCAGTAGAGCACGCGGTGGCTGAGAAGTCTGTGAAGGTGCACCCCTTCTAAGTTTGGGGAATTCCCCACTATATGGCGAGTGTCGCCACACTCAAAACAAGCTCTCGAAGGGCGTGGATGTTGTGATTAGCTCGGGCCAAGTCAGTTGGATTGACTGCTAAAAGCACCCTATGTGGGAGGTACACTAGACACATGTGATGCATAGTAAGGCTCCTAGGGCCTAGAAAGGGACGGAATACCACTGGCGGCTGGAAGAGCTGAATGAACGGGGCGACTCACATAACCCCTACCATGGAGAACTACAGTTGGGGCACGAGTACCACTATAAGTACCAGACTCTCCATACCTCTTGGCCTTCCTCTCCTCTTTTTCCCGAGCAAGCATACCCTCCAACCTTCTAACAATACTCACAACTTGTTGGTAAGAAATATCCATCTCCAACTCTTGGGCCATGTTAAGCCTGAAACTGGGGTGGAGTCCCTCAATAAATCGACGAACCCTCTCTTGAACTATGGCTACCAAGGTTGGTGCATGTTGGGCTAAATCGTCGAAGCGAACTGCATACTCTGACATAGTCATAGCACCCTGGCGCAACTGCTCAAACTCCGCGCGCCACGCGCACCTGAGACTTTAAGGAACATACTCCAGGAACTAAGTCCATGTAAGTGAAGCTGCCTCAGCCGGACTACCCAACTCATAAGTACGCCACCACTGATAGGCTGCTCCTCTAAGCTGGAATGTAGTAAAAGAAACCCCACTCAACTCTGCTACACCCATAGTACGGAGAATACGGTGACACTCCTCCAGAAAACCCTGGGCATCATCTGTTGCCAATCCACTAAAGGTAGAAGAGTGGTACTTCTTCTACCTCTTAGGTCTGACCTGCTCCGCCTCAAAAATTGATGTACTAGCCTCGGTCTGAGCCGGAGCTACTGGCTGCATCGGTATAATCTCTGAAACCTGATCGACCTGAACCCGCTGCTCTGGGGTACGAGCGGTGGAAGTCTGTGCTCCTCCCCCTGCCTGAGATGTGGCAAGAGCAAGTGGAATCAATCCAGCTTGAGCCAAGGTGCTGAACATGCTCAGAAACTGGGCTAGAGTCTCCTGGAGGGCTGGTGCAGCAACATATACCTTAGGTGCTTGCCTTCCAGCTAGAGCTAATGGGGGATCCTCTGTAGCAGCTCGTGCAGGTGATCTGGTTGCACCGAGTGGACGTCCTCGGCTTCTATCCCGGCTCCGACCTCTCACGGCTCTGGCAGGGGGCGCGGGTGCCTGGTCATCAGATCCACCTGTACGTGTCCTCACCATCTGTGAGAGAATAAAAGACAATAGTTTAGAATTTTGAAGTCAACAATTTTCGCACGACAAGGAATCAAAGAAGTGTAATTTTTCCTAACAGTTCCATAGCATCCCGAAGATAAGTACAGATGTCTCTGTACCGATCCGCGAGACTCTAATAAATCGGATCATGACTCACGACACCTATGAATCTAGAGCTCTGCTACCAACTTGTCACGACCCAAAATTCCCTCCGTAAAATGTCGTGACGGCACCTAGTTTATACGACTAGGTAAGCCTAACAAATTGCGGAAATAACAAAAATGGAAGTAAAACTTAACAACTAACTCCAACAGATAACTAAATAACTGGTAACAATGCCGCTCGACATGTACAATAACCAACACTCTAGTAATACACAGTATTCTAAAACCCGAAACATCATAAGTCACAAGCTACAGAAGGAAACTAGTATCTCTATACACCAGAGTATAATAAAAAAAGTATGAAAAGTAACTGACATAGGAGAGAACTGAGGGGGACTCCGAGGTCTGCGGACGTGGCAAATATATCTTGAAGTCTCCAAGCTGTCACTGCTCACTAATGACGTGGCCGATAATGCGCACATGTATCTGCCTACAAAACATGTGTAGAAGAGTAGCATGAGTACACCACAACGGTACCTAGTAAGTGCCAAGCCTAACCTCGATAGAGTAGAGACGAGGTCAGGTCAGGTCAGGGCCCACTAATACATAATAAATAAAGCAGGAGAATGTAGAAATATAATAAGAGAGTGGAATTTAACAAAAAGTAAAATACAGCAAAATAGCAGTACATCACACAGGGTTAAGTAGTAGGGAATCTCCCGAGATGCCGTCTCGTAGTCCCAAAGTAAATATGCAAAGATATTTCCCGAGGTACCGCCTCGTAGTCTCAAACGTAAATGTGCAGAGAACTCCTAAGGTATCGCCTCGTAGCCTCAAAAGTAAATATATAGGGAGAACTCCCGAGGTACCACCTCGTAGCCTTAAAAGTAAATATGCAGGGAGAACTCCCGAGGTACCACATCATAGTCTCAAAAGTAAACACACGCTCAAACCGATAAATACAACAGTTAATAGAAAATTTCTACAGTTAAGACCAATAAAGATAAAGGAAAACCAGGAAATGAAATACGCATGCTGCAAAGAGTTCAATAAGCAGTTAAAGCACATAGACATGTGATATTAGACTAAACAAAATAACTACACATGATGGTATAACTTAATTAAGATGAAAACAGGTTACTACTCAGTAAAAATTGGGTTTTACAACAAATAGCCCGTGTACGCACTCGTTACCTTACGTACACGACGCTCACATATCACAACAGTACCAAATCCTAAGGGAATTTCTCCCACACAAGGTTAGACAAGCCACTTACCTCGAACCAAGCTCAATCAATCGATAAGAATGCCTTTTCCTTTATTATCCGACTCTGAATGGCCCAAATCTAGACAAAAACAATTACATACCATAAATACAACTATACTAGACTAATCTAATTGGTGAAATCAAAACTTTAACAAGAATTTGAAAATCGCCCTAAAAAGCCTCCCGGGCCTACGTCTCGGAATCGGGTAAAAATCACAAAATATGAACACCCATTCACTCACGAGTTCACTCGTACCAAAATTATCCAAATACGATATCAAAATCCCTATCAAAACTCAAAAATTTAGTTGAAGAACTTCTCCCATTTCCCCAAAATATTTCAACCCAAATCCGAAATTAAAGGATGCAATTAATGATATGTTAGTGGGATATAACCAAAAATAAGTGTAGAATCATTAACCAATCGATGTCTCTAAAAATCCCCCAAAATATCGTCCAAATCCGAGCTCTCTATCTCAAGTTTTGATAAAAATGGATTAACCCTCGATTTTGAAATGTTTAATATTGCCTAGGCATTCCTTCTTTGCGAACGCGGAAGAACCCTCACGTTCGTGAAGCACAAACTCGCTTCAACCTAAAAATACTTATCGCGAACGTGATGGCCTGGTCGCAAATGCGAAGCTTGCTCAGCTTGACCCTACGCGAACGTGGGACCAACATCGCGAACACGTACATAAAGAGGCATGGAGACTCAGTTGACCACTTCCTCTATGCGAACGCGGGATCTCCAACGCGAACGCGTAGTCCATTTGCCTCAAAGCTTCGCTAACGCGGGACCTCAATCGCGAACGTGAAGCATAAAATTCCACCTGCCTCTATTTACTCTTTGCGAACGCGGGATCCCATCGCGAACGCGAAGAAGGAAACCAGAACTGGAGAACACTAGAAAATCTGCCATTTTTCACAAGTCCAAAATGATCTGTTAACCACCCGATATCAATCTGAGGCCCCCTAGGACCTCAACCAAACATACCAACTAGTCCTAAAACACCATACGAACTTAGTCGAGCCTTCAAAACACATCAAATAACAATGAAAACACGAATCACCCTCTAATCCAAAGTTAATGAAATTTGAAACTTCAAACTTCTACAAGCGATGCTGAAACCTATCAAACCACGTCCGATTGACCTCAAATCTTGAAAACAAGTCATAATTGACATTACGGACCTACTCCAACTTTTGAAATCAGAATCCGATCGTGATATCAAAAAGTCCACTTCTGGTCAAACTTTCCAAAAATTCAACTTTCGTCATTTCAAGCCTAATTTAGCTACAAACCTCCAAAACACAATCTGAACACACTCCTAAGTCCAAAATATCCAACGGAGCTAACAAAAATGACGAAACTCCATTCTGGAGTCGTCTACGCAGAGTTCCAACTACGGTCAAAATCCTAGAACTTAATATTCACTCCGAAACCAGAAACAAAATCTCCTGACAAGTCACATAAGCAAAAAAAGATACGGGGAAAGCCGTTAATAGGGAATTGGGGCTATAACTCTCAAAACGACTGGCCTGATCATTACAAGTGTTTCTAATGCTTCTTCAGATTTTTCACTTCAGGCTTTTTGTGATTGTGATTAGACAGCCTGCCCTGAGTCCCGATGTCAGTTTATGGTTTTTGCATATCATTGGGAGGCAACCTTATTAGATGGAAATAAAAAAAGTAGGTTATTTTTTCTTTATCATCAGTAGAAGTTGAATATCGAGCCATGAATAAAGTTGTGGGGGAACTTGTTTGGATTTGCTTGCCGATTTAGATTTGCATATTTCTGCCCTAATTCTTGTTTTGTGTGATAACTTGGTAGCACTTCATATAGATAAAAACCCATTCTTTCACTTGTACAAAGTATATTGAGGTCGAATATCATTTCATCCGGACCAAGTTAGATGATGGTGTCACGACCCAAAATCCAACACGGGTCGTGATAGCGCCCAACACAGGAGTCAGGCAAGCCAACAATTGTTTACTAGTGAGATTATCCTTATTAACATACCAATCCCACATATTTTCCAAAGTTTTAAGCTTAACTCATTTAAATAAAAGCGGAAACATTTACCAACTTAAGTAAATACAACCATAGTGATCGTGATCCAATATATATACAGTCCCAAAAATAATGAGTCTACTATGTGCGTGCCAGGAACTAGTGTCACAAGTCAACAGGCGAACTAGTAGAATATACAAAAGATGATACAAACTGTACTGCTGTCTGAGAGAAATAGACATAAATAAACAACGATAACTCCATAGCACTGTTGAGAATTGTCAGGGGGTGCAGCTCACCGTGGAGTCCGGTCCAGACTATAAGTCAAGCTCCGGTCGGATAACCAGAAACACCAGCCGCAAAACCTGTACAGTTAAGTACAGAAGTGCAGCATGAGTACATAAATATATATATGTACCAAGTAAGTATCCCGCCTAACCTCGAAGAGGTAGTGACGAGAGATCGACATGACACTCACTAAGGTCCAACAGTAATAATGCAAAACAGGATATACGGAATGCAGTAGACATGTGAGACAGTAAGCAGCAGATACCTATAAAATACAAAAATCCAGGAAACTACTGAAAATAAGCAACACTGCACACTTTCCTTTTTCCCCCAAATATCGGTCAAGTCAATATCAATGGAAACAATACCCAATAGCCCAACGTACACAAGGGTAAGACAATCGGCCGGAGTCATAAGGGAATATCTAGACACTGAATGGACGTAAAGTTCCCCCCGCTCGCGAATCATACCTGCGACTCGGGTGCTGACACATTTATATATAATTACTATAAAGCTTCCCTCGATCGCGAATCATACCTGCATTTCGAGTGCTGACAAACTTATGTACAATTACCATAAAGCTCCCCTCGATCGCGAATCATACCTGTGATTCGAGTGCTAACACACTTATACCGATTTATCATAAAGCTTCCCTCGATCGCGAATCATATCTACGATTCGAATGCTGACTCTCATACGTACATATGTATATACCGACATCTCAATAACTTAGTCGGGCTATACCTTTAACAGGTATTGATCACTGGGATTTCTGCTGCAACTTTTCTACCATTTGCATACTAGTTCAAAGATAATAAGCATAATGGTTCAAAGATAATAAGCAGCTCAAAGTTTGGCTAAAGATACAGCGCATCCAAAAATTCGTAAATGGGCAATATTTG